>JAMKCH010001974.1:0-67320 GCA_023653785.1 Ophioderma brevispina
TAACAAATTTGGCTTTAATATTATCATCAAACCGCCACTTCCTAGCGAATTGAATGTCGCCTGGTGCTGATTAAAACATGATGGCCATTGCTGGATAACATACATTCTGATGATAGAATAGCACATACTTTCTCAGTAATCAAATAATTATAGAAGTAATCATTGTCCTTCCTTCGCTAAAACATGCCTCAGAGGACCCGATTTATCATTTGATTATGGATTTTTTTATGTTATGTAATTTTTCTCCACACTCGTCGCAAACCTCGGGGAACTAATCGTATTACAAGTGAGAGGAGCGGTGATGTGATAATGGGAATTACTATTTGCGTGTAGGCGGATACGCTAAGCACTGATCTTTTAGACACATCGAAAGTTATAGGCAGTTCGTCTTCGAGTACGTGAAACGTTGTACATCTTAATGCCTCATTTGCCCTTGCAATTTCATTGAAGGCGTTATATCTCAGGTACGCAATTTTTGTGATCGAATCAAGTTTGTTGAGATCATGAATTATGATCATCAGCTTTCCACTTCACACAAATGAAGTAGCTCATAGTGGGTGCATGCTCACGCACTGTGTATGACGAAATGGCAATGCTTTTGAGGGAGGCATTGGCGGATTCTACTGAGATTTAGCTTAAATTTTCTATTTTGTGCAAGCATATTTTCAACCCTAACAGTAATCGAAATTTTTGTATGGGGACTTGGAGCAGGGAATCACCCAGAAGCATCTAAAAACCATCCAAATTGTCAAATATTTGTTTATATATCATTATGAACCCAAATAGCCGATTCGTGGTCCATGGAATACTCAACAAACATTGAAACTCAAACACTGGGAACCACCCACAAACCAACTGGATAAAAGAATTGGTCTGTGTGTGTATTACACAACGATATAACATATTTATCTTTCTGACTTAAAAATCTCATGGATAATTTGCCGTCTAAAAAGTTTGTTTCTTTAAATTGATCAAAGCTAATGCAGAACTGGTAAGTCATAAGGACTGGATGATTGGGCACTTTTGCGCCATGACGTACATAACCACATTTTAGCGGTTCATCTTAACCTTGTTATTACCTACAAGGAACAGCAATTTGTATCATATGTCGTCGCTCTTTTTAACCATTGTTGAATAATGCAATTATTACAGAGTAACTTTTCCTCCAGTCAAATATTGAGTGGCGCTTTCTTCCATTTTAGCCCATTGTACCCCTTTTGGGGTTTTCTTCAGTCTGTACTGTACGTTTTCCCTTTAGGCCTATATGGCGTTATCATGATCGTTGCAAACGTCGTTACAAATATTCAAAAATATTTGTTTCATTAACAGGAGGTTGTTTATTTTTGTGTTGAGTGTGTTTACAAGTGGAGATCAATTACCCTTATGTTAAACAGACATTTTTATTAGACGTAATGGCAACATTTTGTCGCCAATCTGAATGAAGATAAGAAATCTAGAATTAATTTCGACATTTGCCACAATGTATTAACTGTGAATCTGTAATCAAAAAGTGATAGATTAATATACGAAGAATCACTTTCAATTGAAAATACAAGGTTTCTCTTAAGGAATTATACGATCCATTTTAATCGTTTTGTTTGGTTTGTTTTTTTTAAATATTTTTCTTATTACAGGAATCCTGCCTGGACAAGATTGCGTGCATATGGACTGGATTAACGATTGCGTTTACAGTAGCTCGAATGTTTCGAATCCGATCAGAATGTGGTTCCAAGTTAACGCTATACACACCAATTTCAGCTTAAATTCCATCATGTCAGCCGAGTAGATAAAACAAAATAGATGAGGAAAACACAAGGGAAAGCTATTTGAAAAAATCGATCTGTTGTTTACGTTGTTAAATTTAAATACCGGAATAACACATTTAACCGGATATAGTAGGACACAAATGTGGTGTGTTTCGCATATTATCGATCATTTCAAGTAATGTAACAATCCAAAGTAAAGTTTAGTTCTGCCGGATTTTGGTTTAAAATATAATGGAACGTTTGTTAGGTTCGAGTATTGATACGATTTTGTCACGAGTTTTTTGTAATATAGAGCATTTTAAACAATAATGGCACCTTTTATGTGACACCAGCCCTATTTTTTTCGACTGTTTTGGAATGAAAAGTGGTTTAGCCCCTGGGGGGTGGCACTCAACTTTTTTAAGGTAGGGATTGTGCGGCACCGATTCTGAACTTGGGGGTTGTGAATTGATTTTGTCCCCGAAAGCGGGGCTTCGGGAACTCCAAATTTTGAGACATTAAAGGAATGGAGCTGTAATTGGCTTTTTAAATTTAACTACGGGCAAACCTTTTTCCAAAAGGGGAACCTCTCGAAACTTCAATTGGTGGTCTGAGGAACTGCTGGAGGGATTGGAGGGACGGCAAATGGGGACTAAGGGCCGCACCATACACGATAACCACTTCCCAATGTTCAGTTTCCCCCCTCCCGGGGGTTTAGCTGTATATGACCAACATTTCTTGAAATAACGATATTTATGATTATATCCGGTATCCCGGATTCTCATTAGCTGTTTTTACAAGTAAAAGTTTGACTTCTCTTCAATCGTTTAAGCCAACTGATTTTGTCTCCGAAAGGCAAGGGGATTCTGGGCACTAATTGTAAGAAAATTGCCGGAATTGGGCGCTGGGTTATAATATGGTTTAAATTTAACTTATGAGGCAAACATTCTCCCAAAAGGGGCGGCCTCTAGACACTTGAATGGGGTTTAGGAACTGCTGGAGAGACGGGAAATGGGGCCATAAGGCACGCTTGCATACCCGCACCACCCGCACCAGTTCATCCTCCCGGGAGGGGATAGTGTAGAGGACCAACATTTCTTGAAATAACGAGATTTCATAATTAATCGGGTGATCCAGGATCCTAATTAGCCTGTAAATAGTGATTAAAAGTAAAAGTTGATTTCTCTTACAATCGTTTAAGCAATTAATTTTGGTTTGAACTTAAAATCTCAATTGGTAAACATTTTAATGAAACCAAATCGTATTTAAGAGCAAAATCAGTTAAAATGTTTGTTTGTGAAGTTTCTCCAGAAATAGTTCATTCATGCTTTCATGCTTTGATTCAAAAACAAGTTACTGCAACCTTCTTCAGTAGAGTACACCCAAATTCCAAACCCTTTGATCTTTCGGACACGTTACTACAAAATGGGGTCATAGACTCTTGGCAACTTGTATCGGCCCCTGTCTCTATCAAGTGATGGTTGATTTATTCTAATGTAGATGTTTCCTCAAGTTACCAAGACTATAAGTGGGTATATTTGGCTTGGGTTATAAGTGGGCAACCCAAATGGGTCCATTGTGGGTTATTCAAGGGTCTCTGTGGGCTCTTGGACATGGAGTTTTCAAGGTTTTTTTTTATATGGGCCCCATGTGGGTTGATGGTGGGCATGGGCTACAGGTGGGCTTCCACAGGGCTCACCCATATGGGCGTGGTCTCGATGACCTGTATTATTTTCTGCTGTAAAATGCAAATTTTGACTAGTGATTTTTAAATAAATTAATTCTCAGACAAGCCCTACATTAACTGTATCTGTATCAATTTTGAATTTGCGCATCTTGGGCCCATGAAAGCCTCCTATGGGCCCCTCATTGAACCCGTATGGGTACAATTTGAGTGAGCCCATAACAACCCCAGAAAATGATCACCTATGAGGGAACACACATTGTACCCGTGTAAAAAAAAAAAAAAAAAAAAAACCCAAATTCCAAACCCTTTGATCTTTCGGACACGTTACTCCAAAATGGGGTCATAGACTCTTGGCAACTTGTATCGGCCCCTGTCTCTATTAAGTGATGGTTGATTGATTCTGATGTAGATGTTTCCTCAAGTTACCAAGACTATAAGTGGGTATATTTGGCTTGGGTTATAAGTGGGCAACCCAAATGGGTCCATTGTGGGTTATTCAAGGGTCTCTGTGGGCTCTAGGACATGAGTTCTTCAAGGTTTTTTTTTGTATAGGGCACATGTGGGTTGTTGATGGTGGGAATGGGCTACAGGTGGGCTTACACAGGGCTCACCCATATCGGGCCGTGGTCTCGATGACATGCCCTGTATTTTATTTTCTGCGTTAAAATGCAATTTGACTAGTGATTTGTAAATAAATTAATTCTCAGACAAGTCCTACATTAAACTGTACTGTCTTCAATTTTGATATTTGCACATCTTGGGCCCATGAAAGCCTCCTATGTGCCCCTCATTGAACCCGTATGGGTACAATTTGAGTGAGCCCATAACAACCCCAGAAAATGATCACCTATGAGGGAACACACATTGTACCCGTGTAATACCCACCTGCAACCCACTGGGCAAACCCAACTGGGGCCAATCGAGGCCCGGTGGACAAACCATGAGTGGGCCCCACATGGGGGCCAATGAAATAGCACATATTGCCCGTCATGATGAGCCCACTTTAAACCTTATTTTACCCACATAGGCCCCAACTGGGAATGTTGGCTGGAAAGTTTATGCACCATGCAAAACACGAAAGGTCTCCATTTATCATCGGAGATGAACCTTAAACTTGTACTCACTGAGCGGTGAGAATGTTACTATGGAGTGGCTTTTCAGTGCAATGAGAATGTCTGAGAATTTACTACTGGGGAAAGTGCTTTTCCACACGGAGGGTTAAAACCAATTTGATACGACCCAGGTGTTCATGGTTGGGAATAGAAATGGTCAAAATATATCTCTGGTGATCTGGAACCGTAGACGTACCCATGCTTAATGGTTAGTAGCGGCATGTTATTTACATTTTTTTTAACACGTAAACACATAGTACAGCATTACGGGACGGCGAGAGCCATGCGTACTAGCAAAAAACAAAAATTGTGAGAAAAATTGAAAATAGACCCACTTTTGCGTGCAGTGGCTTATCAATTTTTTTTTATTTTAACTTAAATATGGCAAAGAAATCCGTACTATGTAAATGGTTTGTAATGGTTATTTGTAATAGGCCCTTTGCAACAGCACACCTAATCCTTCTTTCATCGTTGGCTGCTGTACAAGATCGCTTGGCCTAGAAAGTAATCGTAGCCTAATTATGCTAGCCTAAAAAAATTCCTAGGCCAAGGCCAAAAGGGCCTAGTGTACTATGGAATCAAAAGGAAATTATTTACTTACTGGATAGGCTGATATGAAGTGGTGTTGGTGTCCACATCCAATGGCCTGCATCGTTTTCGTTGCTGTAGAAATTGTTTGTCCTTGAAACGAAGAACAAAGAATCTTGGACGACTACCGACTTCCAAATTTGGACAGGGGTGTGCACTCCTGTCGAAGTAGTATTCACTGCGCTCAAATACGATTCAAGCGCATTCAAAGCAAACTTGATTGCTTTTGTGGTGCGAGCTCTTGTCTAACCGGCAACTAATGATGTTTTATCGTCCAAAACTGAAAAAGGGCCGAAACTACAAATGTTTTGACTGCTTCCACCAGTTTCTGCACAAAATTATCCTTGTTGGAAAACAGGACAACACCAGCGATTGGCGGTATCATCTGAATCAATCCACCCCACCGTGAATGGCGATACGGATAACTCCTTTGCAAATTTCATATGAGTCAGTCTGGAATTCAGATGCCGTACAGGTGTATGTATTGTAAAGTCCTGCGATAGGCGTTTCTCTTGTTCCATGGAAGCATGTTTGGTTAGTTCGTCCCATCGTCTATAAATAATTGGGAAAAGCATAAGGCTATTGGGTTAGGCCAGTTACTGAAGAGTTTTACCAGAAAAGCTGGGCTTCGGTGGTTCGTTTTGGACATGGGCAAACACACTATGAAGTATTCTGTCTTTCGGAAGTTAAGTCCCCCGTTCCATGCCTATCCCAGTCAGGTCGCAAGTTTTCGATAGTTTGATAGCCCAGAGGGGGTGTTTTTGGACCCAAACCATAATGCATTACAATGAGGGGTGACTATAAACAAGACCCAATCCCCAAACCCAAGGCCCCTCCAACTATAACACAAATACCCCTCAACTATAAAACCAAGACCCGCCCCCCTCAACTATAAAAACAAAGACACCCTCACTATAAAACAAGACCCCCGTCAACTATAAAACAAAGACCCGACCCCCCTCAACTATAAAACCAAGACCCCCCTCAACTATAAAACAAGACAACCCTCAACTATAACACAAGACCCACCCGCCTCAACTATAAAACAAAGACCCCCTCACTATAAACAGACCCCCACCCCCCTCAACCTATAAAACAAAAGAACCCCCTCAACTATAAAACAAGACCCCCTCACTATAAAACAAAGACCCCCCGCAACTATAAAAAAAAAAATACCCCCCTCAACCTATCAAAACAATACCCCCCTACTATAAAACAACGACCCCCCTCAACTATAAAACAAATACCCCCCTCAACTATAAACAATACCCCCTCAACTCCATAAAACAAAGACCCATCAACATAAAACCAAGACCCCCCTCAACTATAAAACACATACCCCCACACACTCTAAAACAAGACCCCGCCCCTCCACTATAAAACAAATACCCCCGCCCTCAACTATAACACAAAGACCCCTCTCCAACTTAAAACAAATGACCCACCTAACTATAAAACCAGCCCCCCTCAACTATAAAAACATGCCCCCCTCAACTATAAAACAAGACCCCCTCACTATAAAACAAAGACCCATCTAACTATAAAACAAGACCCCCCTCAACTATAAAACAAGACCCCCCCTCACTATCAAAACAAGACCCCCCTCAACTATCAAACAAGACCTCCCCCCAATTAAAACAAAGACCCCCCTCAACTCTAAACAAAGACCCCCTCAACGATAAAAACAAAGACCCCCTCAACTATACAACAAAGACCCCCTCAACTATAAAACAAAGACCACCTAACTATAAAACACAGACCCCCCCCTCACTATACAACAAGACACCGCCCCCCTCAACTATAACACAAATAACCCTCCCAACTATAAAAAAGACCCAACCCAATTCTAAAATTCCTGCATAATCTCCATTCATAATACCTTTTTGCACTTACCCATTTTACTTCAGAATGAAATTCGCTGGCCAAACCAACTTCCTTATGGGGAGGGATTCATTTATTATTGACTAAATGTTAGGGGGGCCTTTAATTTGCAATGCCCATATCAAGCGATACCACCCTTGTCTCGTGCGGTGATCTCTTCAACTTTCTACTTCATGTTACCGTAACTCTGAAAAAAGCTGTTGGATTTGGCGCCATTTGATTTTCTTCTCACAGTTTCAATTTTTTTTCGTATGTTTAGAACATATGTGCATGGTAGTGTCGAGATGTTTCGGAATCATATCATAAATGTGATTGAATGCATAATTATTGAACTGGGCAGTTCCGCCTAAATAACAGAATGTTTTAAAAGGTATTTGAAGAAAATTCTTGAACCGTGTTCAGCTTAAACAAGCTTTTATAGTTTACGTGGGTTTATCTTAAGTTGTTTGAAACAAAAACAGTAGTGGTTCGGTCCGTCGGTATATGGTCAACCAATCTGTTTTGTCGCAATACGCCGTGGTCATTTCATAAAACATAAAATGCACGTGTTTGTACTCGACCTCCTCAGCTCCGCTCCATATACAGCTGAGTGTAACATTTTGGGATCCCCTTATAGTCATGGGGCACTGTCAACTACTTCCGAAATTTTGCCAGTCCTGATATTTACATGGACCTTGTTATTGAACCCTTAAGGAGTTGATTTCAACTTGTTATCTAATCGCAGTGACGATTTTATCGATTGAGGGCGCTGTTCAAAATGGCCGCCAAATTGTAAAAGGCTATAAAAATGAAATAGTCCATGTATAAAGTGCTTCAGAAAATTGCTCAAGTCTGTTTTCAATGTGGACCTAATTGATTAACCCATTTTCCATTGTTTTCAACCTAATATCAAATTCTCATTGGACGTTTTCATCAATTGAGGGTGGTTTTGTTTTTTAAAATGGCGGCCTAAATGATAAAAAGCTATAAAGAATAAAGTAGCCATGAATAAAGTGCTTCAGAAAATTATGTTTTGTTGTGACAACTGGGTAGGGGGGTTCTTTCAAATAAAGGACTTCATATATTCTCAGGAGTTGGTTTCGAGTGGCACTTTTTCAAATTGCGGCCAAAATGGTAGTGAAAAAATGCTATAACAAATAGAAGAGTCATGATTGAGGAACGTCATCTTCCGGAAGGTCTTCCATGTTAGCTTGAATCCGAGGTTTCGAACGGCGGGGCAAGATCGTGGAGGTGCAAGGCCCTGTTCAAGTCCCATGCTGGGCCAAGCGATTTTTCTTCCTGGAAGGACACTCGAGAAATATTCTCTTCAAGAGGGTCATTCAGGACAGGTGAATCAGACCGGTAGATCCCCCTGAGATGCCATGATGGACAGAAGCTGTGGCAGCTCGGCAAGCCTGACGGACGGCGCTGGCCCAATTTGGGCTGTAAAACCCATGTGAGGAACCTGCTGCGTTTCCCAAAGAGGCCTTTTATAAGGATTGATTTTGTTTGTTTGTCTGGCAACCATCGTGATACTTCCAGATGCGGACGTTTTGTTAGTCTTCTTCCTTCCTCGTTGAAGGGAGTCTTGGCCTTTCCTGCCCCAGGACAAGCAGCCCCTTCAGAAAGTCCTGCTCCCGTGTATGATCTTATGAATTCGCCGTACAGTCAGGTGAAGGGTTTGAATTGTCGTTAGAGAAACTCTGGGTTCAACCCATCAAGAGGCCTCTCCTAATCTGGAGGCAAAACGGTTCCACTACCGTGAGAGGGATTACTTTCGGGAACCACATCTGTCGGGGCCAGGGTAGCTACTAGAAGCATGTTGCCCCCGCTGGATCTCGAGCCTTCTCAGCACCTGGTACATCGCTATCGGGGGAACGCATATGCCGAGATCCTGTCCCAGCTGATAATCATCGTCCGTTCCCCAGCAAAAGTATGTCGGGAGCTGTTTGGTCCCAGCCCGCAAAAAAGGTTGAATTAAAGGCCACTGGAGTCTGTTAAGACCACTTTGCATACTGTTGGGTTGAGGTGCCATTCCGTCGACAAATCCTGATCCTTAGTCGGGGCCATGGATGGCTGTTCCCCTTTCTCGACAAGGTAACCCCGCGGACTGTTGGCCTGCACCGGGCAGATTGATTGCCTGGAGCTCGATCCTGTGGCGCTTTCACCATATTAGCAGCTTGATTGTCTTTTGATATAGGTCCCGCTGCGGGTACCATCCCTGGCGTGAATTTTTAAGTCATTACCGTGAGGTTTGTTGCAGCGTAGGGCGGTCGTCTGGCCCTTGACCTTGCGGAGGTAGCCGCCTGAATGCCAGGATGCCAGGCGACTCCACGCAGCTCCATAGGTTGATTGAATGCTTCCCAATGGTTGGAGTCCAAGACAACTGTCCAATGCCAGCCTCCCCATTGGGCTTTTCAGCCCGTCTTGGACATGTTCTATGGTGACGTTGAAGCGGGACCGCGCCCAGGATGAATGTTTGTGAGGCTGCATCGACAGTTGAGGGCGTGGTGGACTTTTGGAGAGAAACGTCTAGCCCATTCGACACCAGTCTCTCTGGGGCCTGAACTTTGGATGGAACGTGAAGCCTGTATGTATCTCGAACGTCGGGGCATTTGGGGGAAGGACTGCTGTGAGGCGGATTGAAAAGCCAAGATGCCGTAAACCCATAGTTTGGGCTGGATCCGTCCGTCTCCGGAGCGATGAGTCCCCGTGGCCTAGGACCGACGCTGCTGTTGTTTCGCTCTGCTGTCGGAACATCTTCCCTGTGCTGGTGGGATGTTGGAGGCTGAACTCCTCCAGTTGACGATTAGTCCATGGTAGCTGACTAGACGGCAGATCTTCCGGATTTGTAAAGCGAAAGGCCGGGGTCTTGGGATGGGGCAGTGTTCTGCCATCGTCGATTTAATGTAAGATGAACATCCTTGTCACCGCAAAGCTTTCGGCAATCCACCTTGGCTATAGCCGAGCGCAGGCTCTTGAACGGGAATGTCTCGCTGTTGATGTAAATACCGAGCCTGTCAGTCAGTGTTTGTGTCGATGGCTGGTGTCAGTGATGATGGCCACTAAGAAAGGTATGGTCGAATGTAACGGTTAAGCGGCCCGAGGTTTAGAGAAGTCAGGCCATTCGCCTGACTTCTTCGCCGTTATGAAAGAATGTTGAAAGAAATACCACGCTTGGGGACAGTTTCCTAGGCT
The DNA here is from genome assembly GCA_023653785.1 of Ophioderma brevispina. NCBI lineage: Eukaryota > Metazoa > Echinodermata > Ophiuroidea > Amphilepidida > Ophiodermatidae > Ophioderma > Ophioderma brevispina. The sequence continues at coordinate 10,191 of JAMKCH010001974.1, forward strand.
TCTTTTAAGCTTCACAAATCATGATTTTAGAGTTTTAGACCCCTTAAACCCTTAAGTTGGCCTTTCAACCCCTTAACCAAGAGTTTTTCTAGTACATTCCACACCAAGGGGGGGGGGAAGTGGTCCAACCCCCTGATTTTGTTTTGTAATTAAGGGCCAAACATCATCTTGATCTTGTTTGGTGTCAGTGGTAGCTATGCATGCCCTTTTTTTCAAATGAATTTACAAATATATCAGTTTTACATATGACGTCATAGTGAAGTCATAACTGAGAGTTGTTTAGACTGCAAAAATAGATGTCGTATCTGAAAAATCTCCAAAAGCAAGGCGTTTTGCTATTTATTCGATCAAAATAATATTTATTGCAATGATGGATGGCAAAGTAGTATTCACAGGTAATTACTCTAAAAATAAGAAAAAATACTAATATTGTCAGTATTTGCTTAGTAGCATCATAATTAACATGCATTTTACACAATAAAGTATAGAAAGTGATAACCCCCCTCCCCACCTTCCGACCATCCTGAAGGTGCTACCTCATTTCGCTAAATGATCGAAAGGATGAACTAAAATTACATACATAAAAGCCTCAGATCATATTCTTTTGTTGCGTTTTGTGCGGCAGGGTTGGACTCGGGAACATTAATTTGTTAATGCATGGAGCATTTCTAGAGTTGTATATAATAACAAAAGACCAATTTTTAGCATACAAAACAATCATTATATACATGATATGGGCATTTCCTTAAAGAGATCTTTGAAAAAAATGAATTTGGCGGCATTTTTGGAAAAGCGCCCTCACTAGTTTGAAAAAAGACTGAGAATTAAGATAACAATTTGGAATTTTATTCCTCGTGGGTTATTGAACACATGAAAAGTGAAAAAACAAACGTGGGCAAAACCGGCTTCTGAAGTGATGGACATGATGACGTGGGTCCCCCTGACTATTACCGGATTTCTCCAAAACGCTTGTTTGGCGCAATAGGCTACTCATGGAGTCATTTGCGATAAACATAAGACGCACGTGTTTGTACTCGCGAACCTCGTCAACTCCGCTCCATGCATACAACAGCTGTGTGTTAACATATTTGGGGATCACCTTACCGGATTTCGCGCAAAACCAGCTTACACACACACACTGTACACAATGTACGTGTAAGCTGTTTTGGCGCAATACTCAGGTGATACTTGCAACAACATAACATCCCGTGTTTTTGGTACGCGACCTCGTCAGCTCCGCCCATCAACGCTGTGGTTCATGAAAAAAAAAATTTGTGGGTCCATCGGCCAAAGCAACATATTTTGTCAACATCTTGTGTTTTTCATAGTCGGGTCTAAGGTCAGTGTCGGGTCCTAGAATTCTGACAGCGATTATAGATCGCCGGCCATTGAGATTTCCATTCATGGATAGATTCGTCATGCAAAAGCTGCACATTGACGATAAGGATAATGAAAATGGAGCATTTAACTCAAAAATAACACGATAAACCGGATAATCGCAAAGAAATAAAAGGGAAAAAAACGACTCTGCTCATGGCTTAGCCAGGATTTGTTGACGAGGGGCACAGATTTGTGACTGTACCGACACGTATATTGTACCAACAAACATTTTTTTTTCCCCCCCGGCTCCGCGTTTTACCGTCGCCTCCAAAATGCAACATCACAACAGCCAACGTAAAGATAATAAAGTGGTGAGGAGTATTGACCATTAGCAGTAACCATTGTTATGAACCTCTCTGTATTTCGTAATCATGCACCGCGCGCTCAAAACAACAGCTTACAACACATTTTTAGACAAGGTTACCGAACCGGGGGTACCGAAGGCCTTTGTCCCGAAGGAACATCACGGTTGGGGTTGGCGTGCACGTCCCCCCCCCCGTTGGCTACGCCTGATTGACGCTAATTTTCACAATGGATATTCGGTCGGGCAAGTTAAAAGTTGACCAACTCTGCCGATCAAAAATAAATACTGAGCCTGGTTGAGGGTCTTTGTTTTATAGTTGCGGGGGTCTTTGTTTTTAGTTGAGTGGGTCTTTGTTTTATAGTTGAGGGGGTCTTTGTTTTTAAGTTGAGGGGGTCTTTGTTTTAATAGTTTGAGGGGTCTTTGTTTTATAGTTGAGGGGGTCTTTGTTTTACAGTTGAGGGGTATCTTTGTTTTATAGTTGAGGGGGTCTTTGTTTGATAGTTAGGTGGGTCTTTGTTTTATAGTTTATGGGGTCTTTGTTTATTAGTTGAAGGGGTCTTTGTTTTATTGTTTAGGGGGTCTTTGCTTTATAGTTGAGGGGGTCTTTGTTTTATATTAGGTGGGTCTTTGTTTTATAGTTGAGGGTGTCTTTGTTTTATAGTTTAGGGGTATTTGTTGTATAGTTGAGGGGGTCTTGGGTCTTTGGGGGTCTTGGGTCTTTGTTTTAATAGTCACCCTTACAATGAGCCTATATTGTACCGTACTAAACACACACCAGTCAGTAAACTTAGGAATAAACGGTGTTCGAATTTTTAAGAACCACAAGGCATCGTTTCATAATCATGCCAAATATGACCTCAGTTGTAAGCTTTGTGCGCTAAAAATGAGTGTAAAAGTGTTTTTACTTATTAACGGTGGTTGTTCCGATTTAAATGTGTATTGTGTTCTCTACTTTGATATGAGACCCTGGCACTTGCGATACAACCCATCAAGTATCCCCCCCCCCGTGGGAAACAAACTTGCGGTTTGATGGTAGCGCAATAATGCATGTTTGCAAAGCCTATTCAATACCGTGCTAATAAAATGGTTAACCACTAAACGGCGGTTTTTTGTTTTATCTTGGGAATTAAATGGATCGCGGGCTCAAATTTCAGGACGACAATGAGAAAAATACGGCCTTTCAATCTGATATCCAAAATCGATACTACTTCCGTGTAATCGGGGGTGGGAGGGGGGTGTCCCCAAAGACATCGGGAAACACGCCACTTTAAGATTGCATTTGTGCTGGATCACATGACCGTATTGGGTTGAATTCACAAACTGATGCATTGTGGGATTGACTCAAATACCCTCAATACACCTAACTGTCTCAAGCCATCCTTGTCATTGTAGTCTATACCTCAGAGAGCTTGTAAATAATTGTACTCTCTAATTTTACCATTTCATAAGCGGTTGTCCTCCATTTCCATTCTTTACACTCGGGTACATTTAAAAAAAGGGTATACTTTAAAATAATAAGTACTTAAAAATGATTCGGTCTGAACGTGCACTTTAGTGAATGAGGTTAACTTCTGAGTTGATTTCAGGGCTGCAAAGAAAACGCTTTGTGATTATGGTGATCATCTTGATACCATTTTATAGGGCGTGTAAGTGTTCAAGTACCGTTTTATCCAACTTTATTTTTTTAAGCAACCCCATGTATACCTTGGGTTTGACGATGAATTAAAAGAACTTATACCCTGTTACCAGTCGTTACAGTACTCATTGACTTTTTTTGCCCTTTGCAAATCCTTGGTATCAGGCCTACTGTTATTACTTGTATTTTTCTCATTGTATATTATAGGTATTCATAATGTCCGCCACTCTGTGGCATGTTTTTTTCAAGACAATGATGCTTCAACGCTCTCTGAACGACGTTGATTGGTTCATTGCCTTCAAAAAAGACGCTGTCACAGCAATCTAACAGTTGAAGTAAGCATTGAATGACCTTGGAGATTAAACTGCGTTAGAGACGGGTTTGTTACCTTCCCATTGGAATATGCACTGTGTGTCAATGGATTAAAACTATACTAGTCACTGAGACTGCGCTTTCCTTTGGATTAAAAAGGCGATACCAAAACTGGGTAGACACCAAAACCTGTAACAGATCAGAGACGGATAGCCTGTTTTTATCCCATCAATTCTTTGAAAATTTTAAGTATAAAATATACCGCATAAATACAACACTGCAAGTCGACAACATCTAATAAAAAGAAGTTTCAATTCAAAACAATGTTTGTTGAACAGCTAGATTTTTGGTAAAATATTTTGAAACTATTAAACCCCTTGGGGAATTAAAAATCGATTTTGAACCGCCATGCCCCAACGCATTGTAAATAACTGGTAGAAGACTCCGACAACAATTTCATTGATGCTACAAAAATGGAAAAGATTATCATGAGCCACTATCCTCGATGGTGGTATCGAATCTCTATCAAATACAGGCAAAAGTTTCGGTTACATGTTCATTATGACTGTGTGCAGGATATACACAAGAAAATTAATTGTCAAAAAGTGTCCGTATTTGAGTAATGTAAGTTTTGTATGCACATTATTTTTTTATAATCCACAAAATGTGCTAAAATTTGTTTGAATTAAAAATATTTTTAAAGTTTTCAGATTAACTTTCAATTATTGCAATATTTCTGCAACTTAACAATTAGGACTTTTTAATTACAAATTCGCACTCAAAAGACTAATTAGCAAATGACCAATGTGTACTTAAAATTCTAATTTTTGTGCTTGACAAACCAATTCTAGTCAATTGGTGAGTCTAAAGCTTCTTTAATTTAGTCAATTAATTTGTCATTTGACAAATTAAAATTCGTCAGTCATTAATTTGTCATTTTAAAGTGTTAAATTTAGAGGTAATGAAAATACTTTGTAATCATGAAAACTAGTTTAAAAAATATGGGGAGGTTATCTTCTCCAGCATAGAAATATAAAACCACTGATTTGCATGACTAAATGAGTCCAAATAAGACCTTTTTTACTAATTAACATTCTCAGTGTAAGACACGATCTAAACTCACTCAATAAACTACTAAAGGAAATGATGTACATGATAATAGAGATAATGGGGTTGGGTTAGAAATTTGGGCTAGAGATTTTTGTGAAGCAAGCAAAGAACAAACAAATAGAATTAGCCAAAGCAAAATGTAAAATTTTTAAAAAGTGTTAAAACTGAGAGAAATGGATAGGAGCGTTACTAAGAATAGGACTTCAGAGCTGCAGCGGACTGCCAGCTTACCTTGCATATTGACGCAAAGTCTCTTTGACGGTTTAGATGTATTACAGTCTTTACCCGTGATGAAAGATGACATGTGTAATTTGGCGGTGGTCATCATATTGCCAAAAGGCAATTATATGATTATGATATGGCAATCATCTTATAAGGCCAAAAACATCCAAGTAGAGGGGATCTCTACTCTTAGTTATGAAAAATAAATATACGACAATCTTCTTTCTATATAAAGGGCTAGGCATATTTTCGAAAATATACAGCCACAAGACACAAAAATATATTTGAGGAACAAATCAATTTTTAACAAAATAACGAAGGCGGGTAAAAAGAAGACAGGAAAATACCGTGCGTTTCCGTAGCATCCAATAAATACCACTGTCCTTTAGGGCATATTGAATAGGTATTGCCTGGAGTAAGGTAATAAGCAAAAAAGTGGTCCCCCTCGTGGCCCGTCAGGTAGATATGGATTTACGTGTGCGAAATGAGGTTCGTTGCACCATGGAGTAAAACCCAGTGTGAAAAAGGTCAAATTCTTTCATGTGCATGATGTTTTGAAACACAGACTGAAAATCTAGCTGACACAAATCAAACTGTTTGCTCTTGTCGACTCTATATATGGAGCGCCTCAACAGGTTTACAGAAGGAACCTTTTCTTTGATCAATGTTTAAATGTCACGAATAAAAGCTTCGAATCGACATGTCCAAACAATGACATATATCCCCAAACGTAGTCCGGAACGTGGTATGGATGTGTTTAGCGCCCCTTGTATAGAATTCTCAAGCAGTTGGGATGAATTGTATTTTGAAGGTAAAACAAATTGTAAAATTTTATAATTTCGCCACTTTATAAATGCTTGCGTAGAAGATCTCTCAAATAAACAAACAAATAATAGGGTATTCTATCATCCAAATTTTGATTAGGCATTTGAATGTTAAGTTGCACGGGGATTTTGGGGTTAAACAAATTGTTTACGTAAATGTAAAATTTGTATATTTTGTCACTTCTAAAAGGCTGCGTAGAAGACGTGTTAAGTAAACAAACACATATTTCTATTTATTCATGACAAATTTTGATTTGCACTGCCAGGACACAAAAAGCTTTTTCCTATATCCTGACATGATTTCAGTAAGCAGTAACGAGTGTTATGACTGGTGTTCGCTATTTCCCTTCCTATCTCTTGCCTCCTCTCCCCTCCCAATCCCTTATTCTCTTCTCTTCTTATGAATCTTTAAACAACCTCGAAGAGAAAATTAAAAAAGTGATAGTTGATAAGAATACCTTCGATTGGCAAGACAGAAGCAAAACACGTTTATTGAAAACCGCACCATTAGCAAGAATGGTGGTTTAAGCGGTAGAGGATTAATTTTTCACATCTAAAATCATTTTACTGGTACTTCAAATGAGTGTAGGAACATGTATTAACCAACTACGAACACTTGAAGAAAGGCAGCTGGCCAGGGGTTCAAAACGTTACCATTATTAGTTTGATGTTTTTGATGTAGCCCATGGTGGGCTAGTCTGTTCAAGCTCTAGTATACAGTCCTTTTACGTTTTTGTAAATTCCCTTCAGAATAATTTCGTGTTTACTTAAAAGAGACACTGGTACATTTGAACTTAATGCACCCTTCATGATTTTTTTTAAAATGAGTGATTATTTTACAAAGTTGTGAAGCCCTTGCCTGCAATAATTAAGCCCAAATTAACGAAGACTCACGCCAGGTTGATTCCCCGGAATCCACCCTGTTTGACAGTAAAGGACCTTTGTGCCTTTACAATCAATGGGTATACGGAGTCTGTGATATGCATAAGGTTTTGGCATAACATATATATGTATTCTTCCAAGGTCCTTGACTATAATTTGAGAGCAATTGAAAGAAATTGTATTTATATTTTGTTAAAAATGTGCCAATGCCACTTTAAGCCTTAAATTAAAGTAATAGCTAATTGCCAGGTCAGACTTGTGAATTTCAGAATGGAATTATCCTTGAGTCTCTAGGTGATAAAATACCACAATGCAAAATAAGCCTTTTTCGTATAATACAATACTGTGCAGTCGTTAATTTCAGTTATTGGATTAATACTTGTGCGTGACTTGCTTCCATTCAATGGTTCTGTATAATTCATTTATTAGCGCAATTGACCCGCAATCATTTCCAGACATCGGAAAACTTTAATTCAAACAAATATGCGATGATAACCCCTAAGGCATTGCCCCCATTGTAATGACAGAAAACACATTTGAATGGCAGCTTTTAATATTGGTATATTAGTACCTCAGTTTTTAAATGTTCTTGGCGTGCAGTGGTTTCGTTGAATAATTTTAAAAAGAAAAAAATAAAAAACTTAAAAAAAGCAAAAAATAAAAAAAATAAAAAAAATAAAATACTTAAAACCAACTCCAGTTTTCATTTATTTTGTTTCTTTCATCTCAATCATGGGAGTTTGTATTCTCTAAATTAGTAGCTATTATTCTTTAGACAGGATCGACAAAGGACATTTGAATTTATTTAAATATAATTACACTAATTGGGGGGGCTTTTAAAAGGAAAACTGTGAATTGAAATGACGCACACCAAACACGCTGGTTATTTTAAAACTTAATATAGTAAAACCTTGACAGCTTAAACAGGTTTAGTGTTTTATGTTGAAATACTCGGAGAATACCTTCAACATCAAACACGGGATAGCAGACTTGGGCGGAATGCACCTGTTACAATCAAAAAGAGTAAAATAATGATATCTATACCAATCTCCGTTGCTCTGTTTTTTTGGGCACAACCAAAATTCCTAAGAAATGTGTTGTGAACGCGCTCTAAGTACTTTTGAGTGCCAAATCGCAATTGTAATTTCAGTAAATTACGGATGTATTTATACACCAGCGTAGTTTCTCTCCGACAACATTAATGTAGTGGAGTGACAAGTGATGGGAAGCTACAATAAAGACACACTGACGCGTCCCAGGGATTACAAGGAGGACACACTTCCGTGGATGCTCAATTGCGTCCCCAGAAGGTAGACGCCGCCCCTTCCATTTGCGCCATCTAAAGTGTTTATAACGCCTCTCAAATTATGTCGAGATGTTGGCTCATAATGCACACATGGCGTCCATGAAAGAAATTAAATCAAGTTGTTGAGCCTCTTGGATGAGAAATGTGATCATTAACGTAATATTTATTGCATGGCCAAAAAGGATCTAATTATACACTTTAAAATTGGAAGGCTTTCTTTTGTAGCATCTCTAGATAAGTTTATATGCACATAAGATTTAAGGGGAGTTTCCGTAACCTGACCCATCTGACACACTTATTTTTTCTGACACACTTATGAATTCGGAAACCTTAACGGAATAAACCTGTGCTTTATTCCGTAAAGGTTTCCGAATTCATAAGTGTGTCAGAAAAAAGTGTGTCAGATATGTCAGGTTACGGAAACTTCCAGATTTAGGGATGATTCACTCTACATTTCTGTTATATTTCTCATTGAAATTACGGCAATTTGTGAGATCTATGAGATTTATTAACGATATAAAGTAAGATATTCCTTTCGGTTACTATACGCGCCATTAACCAAATTTGAGAACAGACTGATGGCCGGCTGAAATGACATGGCATCCAGTTCACTCGCACGCACGATGTAAGAGGGCCAAAATTACGCACACAAGTTCAGATAAACACATCAGGTATGCTAAATCATTATTGACACAGCCCATCACTTGATGTCGAAACACTTTTAGCTCTTGCATGTTCACGGTACTTGTTACCTTGAGAGGTGTACTGTCTTAGATGGAGAATGGGAATTTCCGCATGATCATTTGAGATTTTTGACCACCATTTATACTTCTGGATCATAAGAGGTCAGAATCGTTCCAGAACAGCGCTATTCCTTATTTGGAGTGCTGATTGGAATAGTAGTATCGATTTATTCCGTAAAGGTTATCAAAGATTAGAATTGCAAATAAGGAAAAAACAGCAATTCTCACTATTTTTGTGGTTACACAGCTCTGAGTATACGGTGGTCTAGTTTTCAAATCCCACTCTTTAACATAACACATTATAAAAACACATGTTAATGTGTGCAAAGTCTGTCCGTGTTACAAGTAAAGAAACACAGACTTTATTCAATTAGGAACAACTCAGTCTTTAACGACCCCAATTCAATGGGGTTTGATGTTTTGAAATGCTAATAAACAATATTTTTTAATGTGTATAAATAATTGTGCATAAAAGTTTATTAAAGACCTGAAATTGGAGCGCTTTTAGGGTAATTTTTTTTTACACTCTGTATTTGGTTACAAGAAATGTGGTACACTCTAGGATTAAACCAGCTATCAAAAGATTTTTAAGTCAAAACATATTTTTAAAGCGACACTGGCACTTTTTTACAAAATATGAAATTTCTTCAATTTGCTTGCAAATGAGAGCTAGGCCATTGGAAGAACACCCAGGTAATTTGTAGGTTAATTTTTAAGTTTGCCGTAACTATAATAAACAAATGTGTATTTACATGAATATCATAGACTCTTTCTTATTGATATTGATACCACAAAGGTCACAGACCGCTCAAACAGGGTGCTTGCCGTGGGAATCAACTTCGACGTGTGTTTTCTTGTGTTAAACGCCATTTCCATCGTCTGCTGAATTAATGTCGCCGGAGTAATTTTATTATAAAATCGTTCTGTTTACCCATGAAGAAGCCGATTTGGGCTTAATAATTTTAAGCGAGGGCTAATGTATATACAAGCTTTACAACCATGCAAAAATCTAGAGGGCGTACTATTTTTTCAAATGTGCTAGTGTCTATTTTAAAGTATTTTGTTGTCAATTCGAAATCTGTTGGAGTTTGCGTGTGAACTCCACTAATTAAAAATGGAAAGTTAGCTTTTTTTTTTTTTTTTTTTTTACACTCTGTATTTGGTTACAAGAAATGTGGTACACTCTAGGATTAAACCAGCTATCAAAAGATTTTTAAGTCAAAACATATTTTTAAAGCGACACTGGCACTTTTTTACAAAATATGAAATTTCTTCAATTTGCTTGCAAATGAGAGCTAGGCCATTGGAAGAACACATAAAAATATAAAAAATAACACACCCAAAACAGATAGGGACATTAAGAAGAGGCTAAAGACACCCAGGTAATTTGTAGGTTAATTTTTAAGTTTGCCGTAACTATAATAAACAAATGTGTATTTACATGAATATCATAGACTCTTTCTTATTGATATTGAAACCACAAAGGTCACAGACCGCTCAAACAGGGTGCTTGCCGTGGGAATCAACTTCGACGTGTGTTTTCTTGTGTTAAACGCCATTTCCATCGTCTGCTGAATTAATGTCGCCGGAGTAATTTTATTATAAAATCGTTCTGTTTACCCATGAAGAAGCCGATTTGGGCTTAATAATTTTAAGCGAGGGCTAATGTATATACAAGCTTTACAACCATGCAAAAATCTAGAGGGCGTACTATTTTTTCAAATGTGCTAGTGTCTATTTTAAAGTATTTTGTTGTCAATTCGAAATCTGTTGGAGTTTGCGTGTGAACTCCACTAATTAAAAATGGAAAGTTAGCTTTTTTTTTTTTTTTTTTTTTACACTCTGTATTTGGTTACAAGAAATGTGGTACACTCTAGGATTAAACCAGCTATCAAAAGATTTTTAAGTCAAAACATATTTTTAAAGCGACACTGGCACTTTTTTACAAAATATGAAATTTCTTCAATTTGCTTGCAAATGAGAGCTAGGCCATTGGAAGAACACATAAAAATATAAAAAATAACACACCCAAAACAGATAGGGACATTAAGAAGAGGCTAAAGACACCCAGGTAATTTGTAGGTTAATTTTTAAGTTTGCCGTAACTATAATAAACAAATGTGTATTTACATGAATATCATAGACTCTTTCTTATTGATATTGAAACCACAAAGGTCACAGACCGCTCAAACAGGGTGCTTGCCGTGGGAATCAACTTCGACGTGTGTTTTCTTGTGTTAAACGCCATTTCCATCGTCTGCTGAATTAATGTCGCCGGAGTAATTTTATTATAAAATCGTTCTGTTTACCCATGAAGAAGCCGATTTGGGCTTAATAATTTTAAGCGAGGGCTAATGTATATACAAGCTTTACAACCATGCAAAAATCTAGAGGGCGTACTATTTTTTCAAATGTGCTAGTGTCTATTTTAAAGTATTTTGTTGTCAATTCGAAATCTGTTGGAGTTTGCGTGTGAACTCCACTAATTAAAAATGGAAAGTTAGCTTTGACATACTGTGGCGGCGTACATGCTGCGTTGCTTTTTTTCAATTGGGTCGGACATCATTTGATTTTTTTTGGTTTTCTTTGAAAGGATTTTGAACAGAAAACTGAACAATTCACTGCGGCAAAATACAACCAACCTGTTGAGTAACCTTAAACCTCACGAGGGTACCATCTGCAATCAATTTCCTTAGCCATTCAATCTTTTCTCATGATTTTTGTAGTATCCTTGTTTTCGAAATCTTCCCCTAGTAGCAGAGTTTTTTTTCAGAATCTTATCATCAAGGCGTTCTTGAAATAGTTTCGAGAGTATGGCCCCTCGATGTTGCTTATTTGTCGTGTAGTGAGAAATCTTTCTCAATCTTTACTGCAAATGCATCAATACACTTTGTGTCATTTCAAATATTGCATAAATCCGTCATGCCAGACGTGGGTCCATTGACATCTTAGCGCGCAAACCACAAAGCTGTACTCGACAAACATAAAATAAAGTAAAATGCGCCATGAAATGATATTATTGTAAGGTTGCCCCGACTAGATATTATATTTAGAAAAAAATTACCTGTTAATAAATTGTTTGGATGGGGGAAAATTCACTCGGTTTAAAATGTTAAAAATGTTTTTAATTTTACGTTAAAAGATCAAAACGGTTATTTCCGATTTATTACGGATATCTAACATACAATTACAATTTGGTATTAGAAAAACAGAAATAAACAGTGGTTAGGTAATAATACCACACATTTTGAAAAAAAGAGGGTAGAATATATATGCTGACCATTTTCATATTTTCCGTAATGTGCTCTTTTAACTTACAGGTTTTTAATGTAAGAATATGAACTATGAAAATCTTTTTACCTTCTAAAATGTGTTAAATTACGGTCTAACGGCATTAAAAATCACGTCTAAAATGCAATCTAAACTAACATTAGCATTGACCGGTTTATTAACATTTATGGTTACTTCATGGTTGTTTTATCAATGTTACCATACTAACTAGAGTTTTGACAATAAGTTTGTATCGTATTTTTCCTTATATTTAACAAAAAAAACTCGATTCCTGCATTTTGTATATATTTGTTTAGTTTATTATTAATTTCTTAATTTGAAAAAAGTACATATATATTTTCCCATATCTGTTAAATTATATAGTGTATTGCATGAGGTAAAGAACTTTAAATCTTAAAGCCCCGTTGCGAATCTCAGTGGAATACATGTATAAAATTTACTCATAATTATGATTAAGTGATTGGTGATATTAGAGCATGCACGATACCGTAGTAAACCATTTTCCAGTATAAATAATAATAAATTTTATAATTACCTTTTATTGGTTATGGCAATTGTAAAGTTTGCACATTTTCATGAAATGAAATTACGGTCTAACGTCATAAAAATGAATAAAATGCCATCTCAATTTCTTTTCTGAATATCAGTGATCAAGGGACATACACTATGCTACATTGACCCAAGCAAATAATGGCGTTATTGACAGGTAAATCCACCTAGTATTCAGCGGACAAAGCACTTCAGATTCCTCTTTGTTTATTTGGAACTGCAGAGCCTTTGTTACTGTCCATACAGTTGAAAAGATGTCAGGCGTTATAGACTGGTTATCCTCACCCAGTTTAGGGCAGACGTTTCACATAAAGGTCCCAAGTACGCAAATGAGGTATTGCCATTGATTCCGTCATGCTCTGTATGATGTTGTTCAGGAGCGCAGGACGGAATCAATGGCAATACCTCTTTTGTATACTTGGGACTTCCATATGAAACGTCTACCCAGTTTGGAATGAGCTGGCCTCGTTCGTGATTAAAATAAACTGAGGTTCTACTGTGAGTTCAATAATTTTGACTGTATATTTCATCATTTATTGAAAAAAGAAACTAATGTGAACAAAACTCATTTTGGATATGTTGCTTGGTAAACTGTGACCTAAGATTTTTGTGCAGAACCAAGATCCACAACTTATTGCGGGACCTCATTTCTATTCAATTTACCACCAGGTATTTAGAAAACTACAAAAGAAGGGGGTCTAGCGACCTATGCTAACAACACGGTAAATTGAATAGAAATGGGGTTACGCGGCAAGTTACTGTAAGTTATGTTTTGTTTCTGCACAAAGATTTTAGGTCTCAGTCTGCCAAACAACTTTCTTTCATGATGTTGTGTTCATCTTTGTTTCCTTTTCGGAAAAATGATGAAATATACGGTCAAAGTTAATTGAACGCACAGTAGAAGCCTAAGGGTTTTTTTTTTATTCGTGAAAGAGGACGCAAAATGGCCTGAAATAGCCGCCATTTTGCATTTCAAGGTCAAGACTAACATTTGAACTATTAAAATTTATTTTTGTGCATGACAAAATTGAATTTGTCATGCACAAAAACATATAATTAGACACTTCCATCTTTAAAATCGGTTTATATTAACAATTTGACCTTGACTGAAAGTGCATTGACCTTTGGACATTTTTGGCCATAGCGTCCTCATTTGAAGTCGGATCTATAACAAACTATACATTTTTTAATTCCGTATGATAAGGCGAGTAATTTGACATGCATATTAATTCAATTGCGACAGTTCTCAATTTTTACCCCCGTGTTAACTTTGTTTGCCCCTTCCCCAAAATGCCGGAACATTGAAGCGGCAAGTTTTTTTTTTTTTTTTTTTTGTCTCAGTCTGCCAAACAACTTTCTTTCATGATGTTGTGTTCATCTTTGTTTCCTTTTCGGAAAAATGATGAAATATACGGTCAAAGTTAATTGAACGCACAGTAGAAGCCTAAGGGTTTTTTTTATTCGTGAAAGAGGTCAAGTATCTTGTGCTTTGCATCATGAAAAAAATTGCTCAATCTTAAAGGTGCAACGAGAGATTTCAAGTCATCTAAATTTTCTGTGCTATGTAGTGATTTCATACAGATTAGAAATAGCTTGAAATGCAAACAAAAGGTGATTTTGATTTGCTTATATTTCAATAGAAAACATAGGCTGAATTTCCTATTTGCTCCTATTCGAAATTAGAAATTTCACAATTATTTAAACCAAAGAATCATTTCGCAGCTTAATCAATATGGGGATATTTTTGATAGAAAGCTTTACACCAGTGCAGATATAAGAATTTTCACATTCTTCGGGACATCTGTTGTTTGAAATCTCTCGTTGCACCTTTAATCGGGTGATGAGCACCTGAAATTTTTTTCAACTGTATGGGTAATAACAATGGCTTCCAGATAAAAAGTAATTTGAAGTGCTTTATCCTCTGCATACCGAGCGGGTTTACTGGATATCAACAGAGCTATGGCCTAGCGGTTAGGGTGCTTGCCTGTGGCGTAAATTTACCCAAAAAAATCCCCGGGTTCGAATCCCGGTGGGGTCGTGGCACTTGCTGGGATTTATTCGAGTACTATAAATTATAGATTTGATCTGTATACCAGCTATTGATTAAATATAGAATACCGCTCTCCTCCATCGTTCACTTGGAATTGGGCCAAATGGATCGTGACAGCAATCCCGTCCTTCGTGAGGGGACGTTAATGGAATCCGTCGAGTCCGTGTCCATAGAGTCACAACGGACATGTACATCGCAGTCATTGTCAAATAGATGAGAAAACCCCTGATGTTCCCAATCCGCCCAGCTTCAAATAGCGGCCATGTTAGGAGCGTCCTATCATGGATACACGCGGCCCAGAATCAACTTAATCAGTTGAATAAATCCGACAACACCACATCATTACGCAATGACTTGTGGATACGCGAAGAAGAAACCGAGCTAGTTGATTTGCTCGAGTTAATGCAGTATGATGTACATCTTCTGGTCACTGATATTTAGGGGAAAAGAATTGTGATGACATTCATTTTCATCAAATATGCAACTTTTGCCATGACCTATTGAGGTATAATTAGACCTAATAACTGCGCAAGAAGAAAAATCAGTTACTTCGTCCCGATATGCGTAACCAATCTCCTTATACAAGCATCTTTCTCTCTTTGATCCATGGAGTGATATTCAAGACGATGAGAACGTAGCTCAAAGAGTCAGAAGACGGCATGGGAAAAAATAAAGGTTTACTTTTGGATGGTGTTTTCTTTAAAAGGGGGGGAGAGTAGGAGGAACATAGTGGGAGGTAGTGAAGGGCAAGAGGGGTATTGAATTGAGGAGAGAAAAAGTAGTGGGGGGGCAGCAGGGGGAAGGGTTATGCTCTTTATGGATCGTTCATAGCTTACTGATTACGCTTCGTGACTAGCCTCCTCAAGCCCTTGTTCACTCCTGCTCTTATGATTGAGCTTTCCTGTGCGACCGTCGCCTCTCACCCCGACGACGCTAACCGTCGCGGCTGCAGTTGTCCGCCGTTCCCTCTTCTCGCGCTCCTTTCCGCAAAATGCAACAATTGCACAAATCGTCCGCCCGCATCACATACTGTCGTATTCACACACATTTTGAGGTTTTTGCGGAATTTTACCTAATTACTTAGTTCACATTATCGAGTTCTTTTGCCATGGCCACCAAGTTTCAAAACGTGAGGGTGCCTAATTAATAGTTTATAATTATATATTTTTGTTCATTTTTCCCGTCAAATCATCATATCCGTATTTTACAAACGGCGTATTTTAAATCGCCCTCTCATTACACGGGTTTGATATAGCTTTATGATTTTGCCGATCCAAAATATTTCACGATACAGATCTATTTGACTTATTTCCCCGTTTTTCAATATATATAAGCGTGATCTATTTTACGTACCTTGAATATAACGGTGTAAAATGCGCCGTATTTTGCAATATACTGTATTTGTGATTTCACACTACAGATTATCACTTTGTACCTAAGTAAGTAATATAATTGTACTTTAAGTTGCATTTATTTTTTTCTATGGACTTTTAAATGTGTCCTTCAAAACATAACGTCAAGATATAGAAGACTCAGCCTGTAGATCCGTGCCCAACTCTGGAACAAGATTTGAAAGGCGCTTGGGGGTTCCTATCAATATTGCAGGTTTTTGACTTGGGGGCTTGCCGCTTCAATGTTCCTTTCAATTTTTGGTGAAGGGGCAAACAAAGTTAAAACGAGGGGTAAAAATTTGAGAACTGTGCAATTGCAGTAATTCTGCAATGTCAAATTACCGCCTTATCATACTGAATCAAAATGTATAGTTTTGTTTAGTAAATCCACTTCAATGAGGACGCAAAATGGTCTGAAATAGCCGCCATTTGCAATTTCAAGTCCAAGACTACCTTTGAACTATTAAAAAAAGTTTCAACAATTGAATTTGCAATGCACAAAAACATATAATTAGTACACTCCATCTTTAAATTCGGTTTATATTAACAATTTGACCTTGACTGAAAGGTTGTGCCTTGACCTTTGGACATTTTGGCCATAGCTTCCTCATTTGAAGTCGGCTTATAACAAACTATACTTTTTTGATTCGTATGATAAGGCGAGTAATTTGACTTGCATATTAATTCAATTTCGACAGTTCTCAATTTTTCCCCCGTGTTAACTTTGTTTCCCCTTCCCCCAAAATCCGAGAACATTGAATGCGGCAAGCCCAAGTCAAAACTTTAAACATCGATCAGGGAACCTCAAGACACCTTAACAAATCTTTGTCCCAGAGCTTTGGTCAGGATCAAAAGGCTGGTCTTCTACGTAAGAGTTTCTTTAATGTTGTTTTCCCGTATATACAGGAATGTCGCGGTAAATTTTGGAATTGCTATTTTCTTCGGAAAACGTATTTTGTGACATGACTGACAGTAAAAGGTGATGCGGTCGACGAACTAATAACGCCTGTAATAGAAATACTATCCACTCTCTGATTATCTAGTGACTACTGCTACTGAAGAAGGCCCCTCGGATGTGGACTCGTGAATTGGAACCCCCTCGCCGCGCAGACGATACCCAGCCAAGATTGATGACTGGATTTTGTCTTATTGATATCCCTGCTGGGAATCCACTCTTCGAGGGCTCACAGACACACTGACCAATCGGCAGCGGCGGCAGCAAAATCCTGTGGCTCATATAACATATCCAAGCCGAGTAAATGACTGCAGATTGTCATCCTCAATCCTACACTTCAAGTATGGTGAATCCACCATCAACCATGTGCCAGATTTCAAATATCTTTGCTCCAAATGCATCTGCTCAAGCGACCTAAAACGGACTCCAAGCTTAGCACTCCCATGTTCCTTCTGGAAGCTAGAACGGTCGGTGGAAAATCCCCCAATTAAATCCATCCTGCAAAAGTGCAGTTAATCAACCCTACCTGTTGACCACCCTACTCTATGGCTGTGAATCCTGGGTGCTATCACCATACTTGAAAGTAAATCAACCATTTGCTACATCTTGCTATAGGATTATGCTGAACATAAAACGGAAACACCGTGTCTCAAACACCATCCTATATTCAAGACCACACTGTCTCCTCGTCTCCTCTTGTAAGACTGCCAGCTGTATTTTCCCCTGGACACATACTTCGTCCTGCCAGAGGAAAGCCTGCTAGAAATACCTTCTAATCATACACCTCATGGCAAGGATACTGACTCACTCACCTCTTATTTAGCTCCTGCATCCCAACTGTGGCTAGGGTATGTACAGGCAGTGATACAAGCGGAGGCAGATACCACACTTGCCAAAGATGATTGCATGGAGAAAATCTGGTACTCGCCTGCCTCCGTCACCTAAGGATATTGATGATGACTATTCAAGGGATATATGCTACATGTCTTGGTTCATTAACTTTTTTAAAAAAATCAAATACCTTTCTTACGTGATTCTTTACTTTATTCACTTTATCAGGAATTCTCATCAACAAAACGTCAACAATTGTAGCTTATCTTCAGACCGACGAGTATCAGCGATTAGTCAAGATAGGAGGTTCTCTTCCTTTGTTCGTGGTACTGGTAAATCTACTGGAATATTTATATTGCCATGCTTTTAGCTGAGTTGGGTTGGTACGGGTAAGACATAGCTTGTTGCAACGGGCAATTAATAAATTTATAGTTCCTACGGCCTATGGTACAGAATCACTGTCAATCAAATGTCAAACTTGGTTTTGTATGTACTGCTGAGTAAAATCTTGTTTTTCAAGATTTTTTGGTGGAAAAATAACAATTAAAAAAATGTTGACTCCAAATGCCATCAAATAGGCCTCCAAAGCTAGACAAAATTGAACATGTGGACGCCCGGTAGAAGCTCTAAGTTATAGTAAATGTCTTTTTTAACATGACTGAAATAGACCTTGTAGGGCTTCTATATATGAATTAAAGAAGAATACGATCAAAACCACGACATTGTCTCTTTGACGCATTGACGTTTTAAATTCACAACAGATTTATATTTTATAAATTGTTAATATCCAAGAACAGCGTTTCATTTAAAAAAAATATCTGAATCTAGGATTTTACCAGAAATCTGCAGATATCAGTACTCAATGTAATAGGGACTTTATCAGACTAGGTCATTGTGATGGATTCATTAAAACATTTCCTTTCTAGAAATGTACATTTTTATACGTCGGGCGCCAAAACTTCCGAAGAATTATGGCTCCAAAATATTTCATCCATTTACTTAAACACCTTAAGTGCTATGACATGGTGAATCAGCAAGCCCATTATATCAAGAGTGTGTTTAGTCCATGGCTCGCTGCTGAATGCCTGTCCCAGACGAGGCTTCCGGAAGTGGTAAGAATTTTATCTAATAAGAAAATGTACTGCCACGTTTTCTCAGATATTATGGTAAAGCTTTTTGAAATAGAAAAATCCGCATCTCTTGAAATACATCGCCTGTCACTCAATTGGCGCTGCAGACTGATTCAACAGCACGGGATCCTCCGGTTACGGTTATTAATTATATGCTGGTCATTTACAGAAAAATTGAATTGTAGATAAAGTAACTGGTGTAAGCGAATGGGGGACGAACACCCGCCAAACCAGACTGCAATTATATGAGAGACTTTTAAAGGCGTCCATTTTCAGCATACTATATTAACCATTTAACATCTCTATGTCACATTCTGGTGCATACAATTACTCAAAGTCTTATCAAGTTATCTTTCTTTGATAGAATTGCATCAAGTTATGACGCCACCAGAAATGGCGGCTGAGTGGCGTTGCGATGATGAGAAGACAGTTTTAACCTAAAAAGATATGATAGAACGTAACTTTAATATTAAGGAATAAGTATTGATAACAAGTCTTCAAGACTTCAGTAATACTCCAGCAGTGAGGTCATAGTTCAGCATAGAATTATTTTATGATTTATAGCAAGATTGACTGCTAATTTTCAATTTAGATGATGCACTTGTATCACCCTTGGCATTTTGAGACACCCTTCAAGTTTATCCCTCTTTAGTGTGGACCTTATCCAATCCCCTTAAAGGGGGATGGCCCGATTTAAGGATATAGAGTTTTCATCTTGATAGATTGTCATTCACCCCCAAAAACCCCACCTGTAAAGTTCGCGCCGATATTTCAATCCGTTTATGGGAGCGCTAAAAACGTGGAGTGCGTAAGCCCCATAGAGTAATGTGTAAAATTAATAGTGGTCGACCAAATTGGGGTACATTTGTGATCATAACTTCCAACCAAAACATCCTTTGGCCCTAAGATTTACAGGGTAAATAGAAAAAAATAGTAGCTTTCTCTGATACCAAACTGTTGACCCTTCCGGTAAAATTTGGGGCGGCTGGGGACGAGCTATAGCGATCGGGCCATGGACCTTTATTATTCTTTTTTTGCACTTATGAGCAAAAAATTAAAAATATTAATTTTAATTGGTATCAAACATCATGACGAATTTGAAACATGTGAACAAAAATCTGAACCTTTCCAAAAATTAGTGCATTAAAAGTAAATGCCCTAGATAGAGAAAACTATACCGAAAAAACATTAAACATTTTGGAAATCACCATATACCCTCCCTATCACAAAATGACTCAGGATGACAAAATAACACCATGGCATATCCTAATTGGATGGTGCCACTTTGTGGACTTTTGTTGTCTAGAAAATAAACCAAAATTATACTTAAAATGGTACTTAAACTTAACCTCTAGTCTGCTACAGGTAACATACACAGGGATATTAAAATGGTTGCATGCGCGAGGTATTTTAATAATTATGTTTACATCGGTAATTATATCCTTCGTTCAAATGTTACGTTACGAAGCAATTACATACTTAGTACAGCAGAGTAATCGCGACTGTTCGTATTAATCACCCCACTTTCCCTTTTATCGAGGCGAAAGACGATGAAGTGTGATGAATGGTTTTGGTCGCTAAATGAAATTGGAAAAATAGACTTTCCCCATATTGGCAGGCAAGGGACAGGAATAAAAAAACATCATCTGTGAACGTGTTTGCCATATGAAAATATATGGGCTAGCTTGTCCGGCTGATTTTCCGCCCAAATGGCAAGTCGGAAGATTGATTGTGCTTGCAACCGCTTCGATTATCAAGCGCAATAGAATTTTCCTCCTTTTTTATTTCATTTCACCAGCTCGTCCTCATCATCATAAGTATTGTCGTCGGCAACATCGTGTTGTCCTTGTCATAATCACCAAAATCAAAGAATTACCTGCACCCTCGGACCTATTACTACGAATAGCGATTAAAATTACAACAGGAATAGTCTGAGCAAAATTTGCAAAAAGTGCGTTTTTCTTTTGCTACAGTCGGTAAAATTTTGATATGTGTAGAACAGACCCAGAAAAGCGAAAATATTTGCACATTTTTGCATGTGCAAACGGGGTCACTAGCCAATTTTAAAATGGTGCCATCTCAATTTTGTGTAGTGTACCCTTCAGACTCTTAAATATTTCAAATTAAAATATGACTTAAAAAATAATAACCACTGACTTTATAATAAAACTTTGCGCAATATAAATAAATCCAATATGGCATGTCAGATTTTTCAAGATGGCGCATTAATTCCAATATTTGATTATATTTCAGGACGTCTAAAATCCACTTAAAATGAAATACAACTTCAATATCAGCCAAATAGACTTGCAAATGACTTCTATGGCTTTTAACTTATTTTGCTCAAACGAACAATAGTCCAATATGAGCAAAATGGCCATTTCAGATTGTGATTATAAAATTATCTTAGCTAAGGATTTGAAATGAAAATTAACGCTTGTCCTGCTTTTGTGAACAAGAGATTAGACTTTAATAATTCTCTGTTGTGTGGTTCTTCCTTTAAAGTCATATTGCAATTACAACGTGTAAAGAACTCAGCAGCATGATGTCACATTTGACAACGATATGACCACATTAGCCTGTTTGAACCATCTACACTGGCTAAAAAGTTAAAGATCGCATCCGTTTTAAAATCTTACTCATTACCTATAAGGTACGAAATGGTATGGCTCCCAAGTACCTTGAGGAACTTATCTCGGATTATAATCCAAGTATTTCTCTACACTCATCGTCGAAAGGTCTTCTTAGTGCTGGTCCACGAAGTTTAGACTATGTATGGGTACAGGGCTTTTGCCATTGCAGCTCTCCGTATGTGGAACAGCCTCCCGGTAGATGCTAGAAATGCACCAACTGTTTCCACTTTTAAAACTAGACTGAAGACATACATGTACCTCTTTTTTATCAGAGTGATTTAGGTTGGTGGCAAATTGGTCATATGCTGAACCCCTTTTTTTAATAATTGAAATGTTAAAATCTTTAGGTTTATATTTAGTTTAAATTTCATTTAATTTATAGATTAAGAAACTGTAGGGCTTTATAAGTGGCAATTATTATTATTTTTATTATTATTATTATTATTATTATATTCTTACCTTCTCATTCTCAAAATAAATTAATGTCCAAAAATACCCAAGTTTGTTAAAAACGCTTTTAAAATTAAATTCATTTTTTGATGAGACGTCCACACAAAAAAAATGTGATTTGGAGCATTGATGTCTCTGCCTCATGTTTGAAAGTTTTTATATATTGGTGCTACTCTTAGTTTTCTGGCAAAGATACACTCAAAACCCCCTTAACACTAGGAGTGGGCAAATAAACACTTTTTCTTCAAATCTCTATTTAAACGAGTGGATTCTATGGCCATTTTGGCTGCTGAAAACGATTCTAACAAGCATGTTCATATCAAATGAATTTTTATGGTGGTTCCATGGATTTTAAATTTTGCATGTAAAGTCAATGGAGAATTTTGGCAATTTTAGACATAACTTCAAAAGGCAATGTTCTTCTCAACCTATTTTGTCAGAAACTCACACACAGATGCTTCTGTATATTCTATAAATATTTGCAAAGAAACAATATAATAAAATTGTGTTGAATTGCAACAGGCTTCAATTTTACAAAATGGTATTGTAGGGTGCAAAGCAGTAAATAGAATAGCCTTTCAATCAGCTGACTTACCAAAGAACATGAGAAACATCATTGTATCATTGTTGTGAAAGGCTCAATACAAGTATAATTGATTTTATGTTATACAAAAGAGTTTACTGAAACATGCCAGCCAGTGGTGCAATGAACTTTCTTATGTCCTTTTGTAAGTCTACTGGCTCAATGGCTATTCTATTCATGGCTTTGCACCCAATAATACATTTTCATTAAAACTGAATCCCTTCGCAATTCAGAAAAATATTATTATATTTTTCCTTTGCCAATATTTATAGAATATACGAAGGCATCTGTGTGTGAGTTTCTGACAAAATAGGTTGAGAATAACATTGTTTTTTGAAGTAATGTCTAAAATTGCAAAAATTCCCCATTGACTTTACATGCAAAATTTAAAATCCATGGAACCACCATCAAAATTCATTTAATATGAAAATGCTTATCAGATTCATTTTTGGCAGCCAAAATGGGCAAAGAATCTACTCGTTTTGAAAAAAGTGGTCATATGCCCACCCCTATTAACACGAATAAAGACACATAGAAGTTGTACATTGATTTTGGTCAAAGCGCATGTTTGGACAAGACAGTTCTATTGTGTAAAATATACACAATGGAAATACATCTACCCTTAGTAAAAATCAACCCCTTAAAGATGTTTCATACTATAAGCAGACAGGATCTCCAATGCTTAATGCCCTCTTTAAGTTACACGATTACCAGACAGCTTTCAAAAGAAGGTTCATCTGTTTATGGCTATTTCCACAGTGGGCTATTTCGGGTCCAACCCATCAGTGTTAACTTATTGTGCAGTCAATGGCCAGACATGCAATTGCAAAATCTAAGCATAATGACTTTAATGGGACAATGGGTTAATTTTCGAAGGAAACATTGCTAGTGAAATGACGAATGAAAATAAACAAATGAATATTAACACTTGAAACTTTGTTTGAAGTCAACAAAAGTACACTGTATCATCAAAGACAACTTTTTACTACCTTTTATCCGAAAGATATTAAACTTGAATATAATTCAAATGTCTTTTTAAGGCAGTCAATACGAATGACAACTCTCCCGTTTACAGCGCTAAAATACATTCACCACTGGATGGTGTATTGAGGGAATTTGAAACTTGATCTTATCTTTGAGGTGCAGTTTTTGTTGCATAGTCTTAATCTTGCTGTAGCATTCTGAATTACATAGGGAATGGATAAGAGAGAAGATTTTAACAGCTGTTGTTCAGTAGACTGTGACATGTTTGCACTATGAATTCATTTAACATTCAGCATGGTGAAGAACTGCATACATGCCTTGTAGTGCTTGCAAAATGTGTTAGGTATTCTTGGCTTTCCACTACAAATCGATTTTAATAATATATAAAAGATGGTTAATACGTACCTGTGATTTTTGCGTTATTTTATACACGTGCTAATAAATTGTCTTTGAATGCAAAAAATAACTGGGTCGAAATCAATAACATGAGTTCATTCAAACCTGGCGACAGTTTTATTCACGAGTCATAATAGAAAAGATGACCGAATATACGGGTAAAGGGCCACACCACGGTTATATGGCGAGCGCACAACTTTATTTCTTTATATTTATTTGTTTCAGGTATAAATGATGCATAATGCCTGAGATGCGTTAATGATTAAAATACAAAGGGATATCATAATCTATTACCCTGGAATAAAAATGGTAATACACCAAAAGCCAATTGTAAATATACTCAAATAATATACCTGAGTATCCGAATTACCCATTAGAATGCAGTATAGAGGTAAACTTTTCAAGGGATGTCCAGGAATAAACATTCAGTCCTATCGGAGACAAAAAGGTGACATGTTTTTGATTCTTCAATTCACCATAAAAGTCACATCATTTGAGTCATTTTAGGATGATGAATAAGAAGATACCAGCTTGTCGAGTGATGGCTCTCTTCATCATAATTTAAAATCACTTTCGTTTCATCGACTGCTGTATTTATGTATAGAAAGCGGTGGAGTGATTCTCTCTCTCTCTCTACCTAAGACATCTGGCTGTACATCAGCTTGCTTACAGTTGCGTAGCAGCCGGGGGGAGGGCAGGTTGGCACCACAGAGAGCTTTGACCGGGAAGAAAAGCTTGAAAATCCTGTTAAATCAGAACCGGCAAAATCTGCCTCAAAGCCGGGAATTGTCCCCTTCTGACAAGTGACCCCTGTTACGCCCCTGTCCGCTTGGCTTTAATTGCCGATGTAATGGACAAAGTAGAAAGCTTCCTATGATCATGCACAGAATTTACAAAGATTATGAAGAGAACTGTATAAAAATGGGACAAATCCGATTTGTTCGAGGAATGTCCTATACCCCTTTGTTGGCAGTAAAGGAAGACAAAATTATTGTCACTTACAAGATTAAAAAAAAACAACGTAACAGAGCTAAGGGTAGAAAAAAACCGATCGCGCTTAACATAGAAGTAAATGACTTTTGTAGGCCTATATGTCAATATTTCAGCAATAGATTAGTTTTCTTTTGGCACAGGCGATAGTTCCAGCATGTCCCTGTTCTTTCTGTTGGTAGAACTGTTGTGATCCTCTTGAAATTGTTCAAAGAAAATATAGAATTTGCCTAGGTTTAGACAGCTTTGCTGTGCATTTAATATTCATACACTTGTAAGATTTGCGAACCAAATAGCATGCAGACTATACGACAAATACATGAAGTTCTATTTTTCAAATTATTCGGCGCAGTGCAGTGTAAGTGATGTTGATCCTACTCGCGTGCCATGCAGTATTAATTGATTTTAACTAAGGGTAGATGTATTTGTATTATGAATATTTTTAGACAATAGGACTGTCTTGTCCAAACAAGCGTTTTCACAAAAATCAATGTACAGCCTCTATAACAGTCTCCTGTCGGGCTGGTGTTGTTATTCGTGTTAAACTAAACACGTCATGTGCATTGATTTTTGTAAAAAAATCAAACTAAATCGTAAACAGTCGTAAACTTCAAAACGTCTAATTCTGAAATTTTATGGCGAAAAGAAATGTTTGAAAGTTCATTTGATCGGCTAAAAAAATACCCAACGGGCAATTTATGATTTATTTAAATTTGGAACAAAATGTTTAAGGTTTTACCCTTCGTCTTATACAATTTTTTTTTGTAATACGCTGAAAACTTTTTACGAAAGCTTTTGGTATTTTAGCGCACCGAGGGAAAGTTCACTAGTGAAGTGGTGGTACCCCTTCCCCTTGGGAAAGGTAAAGTGCACTTAAAGGCTAGTTTTGTTTATTTACCTATGTTTTAAAGGATGTTTTGCGGTCGTGTATAAAAGAAAATATTTACTACAATAAGACTGCCTTATTAGCAGAATTAACTGACAAATGCTGTCTATGGAGGTCACCATATTCAGCAGTGGTGACGTATAGCCCGGCATTGGTGACAATGTATCACTTCAGTAACAATCAGTAACGATTGACTAATATAAATACTACGATGAATTCTTCAACAGGATATATGACTGAAAGGTTGAAGGTTTGGTTGTTTCATGAATTGTTAACTTCTTTCAGTACACACTTTGTACTATATCATCAGGCAAAAAAAGGTTCTCTCAGCTTCCTTCGCGATAGCTCATAGCTCTATGCGGCGGCGGAGATATTTGCAATTTTTTTTACATTTTAAAAGATTTGTTTTATTTAGGCAATACTCAGTACACAAAAGTGTGTCTCAAAATTTGGGAACCAATGGAACCATACAAATAAACAATTAAAGTGGAACTATATGGGCACTATAGTGGTTTTTTTTTTTCATTGTGTGAAGTTTGTTTTATGCCTTGAAAACAGAAAAAGGAGTTCATTGGAGTGGCACATATTGTGTATTTCTAAAAACACCATGGCGCAAATTAAAAAACAATCGCATAGGTCATAGCTTATTTTGTAAAAAACCAAAAAAAACAAACAAACAAACATTGCACCTAGGTTTTTAGCCAAAAGAAGCTGAGACAATTTTTTTGGCCTCATGATATTTATTTTCCACGGGCACCGTGGGCCGATGATAAAAATGACAGCATTGATACGGAAGAAAATATAAACGTTTAACTTTATTATCAATGATATTGTGTCATTTTTTGACATTATTTAAAAAATTATTTAAAAATATATTGAAGCATAGATATCTTAGGCAGGCCTTTTGCTTTAATGAAATTACTAATTATATTCATTATCTTTCATTATATTCTGTAAAAAGAGAGAGAGAATGAGCAAAAATCAAAGTGTCAGACGATTTATTCTCTTGAGTAAAGAAAAATAATGCTACATGATATTGATTTGCCTTTTGCATGGTTTGACGGATTTAATCGCAAATGGTGCCACGATATGCTGTATCTCAGAATGCGCAATGAGTTCCGATGACAACTGTTTATGTTTAATGCATATTTTACAATACAGTATTATTCTTCCTCATTTATTCATATATGAACAACAATATTCCTCCGCATACCGAACCGACCGATTGTTGAATACAAATTTGACCCCTGTACAATCTTTGTCTTGGCCCCCAAGGCACAATTTTTTCACTTAAAAATCACGTTTCAGGGGTCCCTGTCAGGCTGTCAACATATTTATAGTGACAGGAGGAGATTGTTTGAGCCCGGGGTTTTTGAGGATACAAATTTCTCTCAATTTTCACTGGATCGGTCGTAGACCACCTACCGAGAACGTTTCGAAGGTTTATTGAACAAACAAGTACAAAAGAAAACCGCAAACCTTGTTTTGAACTTGGCTGCTATCGCAATCGTCCCCATAGAAAACCATGCTTATTGACTTTCCGTTGTGCACGACAGAAAGTACTAAATCATCACCTTATTACAAAAAGACGGCGTATTCGGCTAATTCACTTCAGGTGTGATCTAATACATTGGTAAGCATTCCAAATATGCATAAAAACCGGGGTTCGACAAAAATTGGGGCGCTTCTTTCTGGAAATCTCCTCATGTCTCTTTAATCACTCAAACCTTTTGTACTTTGAATTTTTTTTACAAAATGTCTGCTAGCTCCGGGTTAATATATTCATTGGTCCTGATATTTGGAGAACAGACAATAAGGTGACATGTTTATTCATCAAGACTTTTCCCCTTTGCTGGGAATTCTGTTATATAGTCTTGATCTACGCCCACAGTCTAGACATCGAGCGATGCACTCAGAATAAACTACGTTATGATAACCTGGTGTCATGAAAAGGTATTCTGAGTCAACCCCACGACCAATAATATCAATACCAAAATCATGAGTAGTTTAGAAAAATAGACTACGGGATTATATGCACCATTAGGGACAATCCATACTCGCACGGCCCACCTTCATTGGGGATGTTTTGATTTGCGGTGAATCCGTCATGACACGCGGCAGGCAATTAAAATAAACCTGCGTAATGACAATTCAGCGGGCTTCCTTTGACATCAATTAATGAAATCTTAAGAACAGTATCATAACTTAAATAACTTTGATCATATAAAAGAGTAATTAGAAAGAAAAATGAAAAAAAAAAAAAAATTGCTCTACATTCGACCAATGTATGAAAAGATGCCAAGCATGGATTATTACTGTCTCAACATTGAACGAACGACACCTTGGTCAATTTATTAAATAAAATAGTTTATAAAATAATGTACGAGCATTACGTCAAAACATCGTATAAATCAAGAAAATATCTTTTTTATTTTTTAAATATATGAGAAGAAATTGCTCAGCCTGTTTAAAAGGTGACTGATTGTCCCGCCGCTATATATGTCTATTGTGTTCTCCATATGCCATTGCATATTTGGAAATCAAGTATTGTACTCTACAGACCTGTTTCGAGATATTGATCTGACAGGCACAAAACAGCAATTGTGTGAA
Source organism: Ophioderma brevispina (assembly GCA_023653785.1). Taxonomy (NCBI): domain Eukaryota; kingdom Metazoa; phylum Echinodermata; class Ophiuroidea; order Amphilepidida; family Ophiodermatidae; genus Ophioderma; species Ophioderma brevispina. The sequence continues at coordinate 38,639 of JAMKCH010001974.1, forward strand.
GTAATGCCTGCATGTTTTTTAAAAAAGCATCCCAAACGCAATGAATGATGTTACCAGCTCTGGATTGACTGTGACAGGCAAGCCAGGCAGGGCAAGTCAACCTAAATGGTGAACATATAACATCAATTACTACTACAACTCAATATCATCTGATGCTCAGACTTCGGTTGGGCCAGCACACCCATTATATGACCCTTCTTAAGTTTTCTCTCCGGAGTCCCTCAATTTAACTAAAGCTAACCCATCACATTCAAAGGAGTTCCCTTTTATTTGTCATTGTCATAACATAATTCAAATTTGAAACTTTACAATTAGCATAGGCCGCATAAAAAAATGACCAGATTCCTGAGCCTCCCCTCCTCACTTTGTTTAGGATAAGGTCAAACTTTTTTATTTTTCAATTTTCAGTGTTCAATGTGATTTTAGAGGACTCAGTTTGGGTCTTATTCCCCATAAACTTAAAATAAAAAATGCCTCACCTTTTTTTTATGCGACTGAAGTTGGTGTAATGCTAAATTTTGGTAAAAAACATCCATATTTTAGGGTATTTAGTAAAAAAATTAAAAATAAAAACCGTCCCTACTCACTTTTCAGATGCCACTGCTACAAGAAATTATAATACTTTTTAAGTCATGAAAGTTTTTTGGAATGGGGTTTTCCAATTGGGGTTTAAAAATTATTTTAAAAACATTTTTATTAAAAACAGAAAAGAAAAAAAAAACCTGTCCCATTTCTTTGCATTTTGGTCTGGTAAAAGATCCAGACCAACAGCTACCTCCACAAAGACTCTTGTGGTCCATTTATTAACTCTCTTGCTCAAAAAGAAACCTGACTATATATTAAAACAACATTGTAAATATAAGTTAATTTATTTATCAAAAGCATATTAAGCATGCCATTCAAATCAATTTCAATCACCCTAGAGAGTGAAATACTGTTCACTTGTGCATTTCACTCTTTGAAATATATGCTAAGACTGATTCACTCTCTAATTTTCTGGTTTCACTCTTTCAATATTATATGCAGTGTTCTTCAGATTTAAACATTTCACTCTGGAGAGTGAAATACTCTTGATATGATATAGAGCATCATTTATGAATAAACACAAATCTTCGTTTAGTTCGTGTTCACATAATTTCAAGCAGATGTCGATCCATCTGTATTGCAGAGGACAACGACTTATTAGCTCCAGCTGTCTGATTTATTCTACATAAAGAATAAAGTCAAGATCGCTAGCATAAAGAACATAAAATCACTTCATGTATATCACCGTTGTGGGGATCATATGCGGTGTGTGGGTGAAAGATAATGTTTGGTATGTGCCAAGCTTACGAATTTAATTAACTTGTCAACTTAATTAGCAATAATTAGGTCGCTCGCAGCTGGTCGCGATATAGCCTGTCATACTTACGAATGTTGAATGGCGGCTTAGCATTCCCTCAGTATGAAATAATGAAATAGTCAAGCACGCTGCTATCTCTCGTCATCAAGAACTGTGATTTTTGTGGCTAGCACACTAGTACTTAGGTGAAATCTACAGGCGCCTAAATTCCACAAGCGCCTCATGAGAACACCTTCTATCACATCGATATCCCGGGCAAAATATAGGAACCTATAATCGCCATAGTCTCTTTCCACTATCTTATACAGTGAACATAGTTGGGTTAAGATATATATTTCTATAGCGCATAGTATAGAACCATAACGTTGAGGGTCATGGGTATAATGCAATTTTCTTGCTACAGTATATAGCGTAGGGTGTTAAGTGAAAGAATCCACCGGGTGCCCCCTTGGCACCCTTGGGCAAATTGAAGTATTGAGGTCACAGGGCGAATAAGGATACAAATTTCTGTTCCTAAAATGCCCCAATAATTTTGAAATGTCACAAATTCTTTCGTGATCCATGGTCTGTACCCGTAGGAGACTAACTACGGAGGCCTAATTAATAAGTTTAGGGTCCAAAATAGGTCAAAGGATAAAATGTCTTTTGTACACATCTGGCCTCATTACTTTGCATCTTGAACATATTTCAATATCCAGATACTACACATTTAATGCTATACGTTGAATACGAATTCAAGAACACATAGACAATGGGTTGGTTAAGTTTCAGCCACATTTATTCTCAAATGCCATCTTAGATATAGCAAACTTTAACCTTTTCAGAATCCCTTGAGTCAACAGATAATATGCAATTTACTTGAATTACGTAGGTTCCATTATGAAAAATTTGATGACCCCTGTCAAACGATTTTTTTAATATCCTTTGACCTATTTTGGACCCTATCCTTTATTAGGCCATTGTATGCTGCGACGTACCCATGACTTTTTTACACTCATTTGTCAACATTTATATAAATCATTAATATAATCCGACATTTATATAGCGCCTTTTTTCCACAGGAGACACGGCTGTTGCCTATTATTATACGCTGCCGTCAGTAAATCGTCACATCATTTCGCGTCACCTAGGCCGGCAGCCGGCCAAGCCGCGCACATGCCTATCAGCACATTGATTGTAGAGCCCCCATAACATTACCCAATATCGCTTGGGTCCGACGAAGCAAGTGAGGTAAAGTGCCTTGGCCCAAGTGCACAACACATTGGCCACAGCGGGCTCGAACCCACAACGTTGGATCAATGAGTCGGCATCATATACCTGGAGACCCATGTGCCCGTGACTTTATTGATGACCTTGGAAATTTAATCCCTTAATATTTTGACCTGTGCCCTCATAACTAAAATATCCAATTGTGCCAAGGTGGCATCCGATGGATCTAACTAGACACGTTTGCCATCACGTTCATTAATAAAATTGCATTAGTACGCCCATACCGGTGGGTTTTCAATGAAGCCGCCTCTCGACTGAAATCATGTGCCCTCAAGTTCATCGCATTGCTAAAGCTATTTTTTGAAACTGTTTACGTTGTCCGCTTTAAATTTGCAATGCGATTTGTAAAGTCAAACTTCCAACTTTGATCAATCGCCTTCTGCCATCTGTGCCGATGTGAATCTTTGCTATATAGTGTATCACCTGTATTTGTTGAAAAAATACGGGGCATGTATTGAAATGTCAAAATATGGGGGAGGTGGTTGGTCAACATTGCCAAAACGTGACAGAACAAGAAATTGAGCCAAAATGTGTCAAGAATATAATTCCATTCATCATACCCATGAGCTACGCCCAGCATCTTTGATTTGGCTTGTCACGCATATGCCCCTTGCTTGCTGTACAGAAACGTAACAAACGAATAAAGGGCAGGCAATAAAAAAAAAAAAAAAAAAAAAAATTTACTTGAATTACGTAGGTCATTATGAAAAATTTGACCCCTGTACAAACGATTTTTTTTATCCTTTGACCTATTTTGACCTATCCTTTATTAGCCATTGTACAGCGACGTACCCATGGACTTTTTTACTCATTTGTAACATTTCATAACTTTATTGATGACCTTGGAAATTTAATCCCTTAATTTGACCTGTGCCCTCAATAACTAAAATATCCAATTGTGTCAAGGTGGCATCCGGTGGATTCTTAAACTAGACAGCGTGGCTTATCACTTTCAGTAATAAAATTGCATTAGTACGCCCATACCGTGGTTTGCAATGAAGCCGCCTCTCGACTAAATAATGTGCCCTTCAAGTTAATCGGCATTGCTAAAAGCTATTTTTGAAACTGTTTACGTTGTCCGGCTTTATTTGCATGATTTGTAAAGTAAAAACTTCCAACTTTGATCAATCGCCTTCTGCCATCTGTGCCGATTTGAATCTTTGCTATATAGTGTATCACCTGTATTTGTTGAAAAAATACGGGGCATGTATTGAAATGTCAAAATATGGGGGAGGTGGTTGGTCAACATTGCCAAAACGTGACAGAACAAGAAATTGAGCCAAAATGTGTCAAGAATATAATTCCATTCATCATACCCATGAGCTACGCCCAGCATCTTTGATTTGGCTTGTCACGCATATGCCCCTTGCTTGCTGTACAGAAACGTAACAAACGAATAAAGGGCAGGCAATAAAGTTTGTACCTTAAGTAATTTCTTCAATGATTCAAATCAAGATTGCTCAAAACCCAGTCAAATAAAGGCAGTGTCGTAACCAGCAAGGGGTAGCAAGGGGGGAAGGGACCACTACTCAAAATCCTCCCCCTCCTTCCCCAAATGAGATCATGAGAAGTAATAAATTAGTCAAGAATGAACTGGCCACATTGACCACATACGACATATTGACCAGGGTTAAACCACTGAACGTTGACGCAAATTCACCCCACCCCCAAAATGAATACCCCGCATGCCACACTTAATGAAAATGTCTGGGTGACGCCATTGATCCAACGGAATGAAATAAATATATGGTGGTCGTTGCTGGACAGATATGTTCATAGTTGCCATTGAATTTGGGTTATCGGATAGCTCTTCTCACGAGAGTGATACTTTAAAAAATCTACACTGTACATAGATTCATTTCCGATTATGGCTATGATGTCTGACATTGGCATGACACCGAATGCCACTAGTATTAGTAATGGTAAGCCACTGCTGCTCGTACTTTAATTTAACCGTAGGGTAAGAGGATACCACTTAGCATCCATTAGCTATGAGCATCAATATGGTTGTTTACGGTACCTATGGGATGGCTAGTAAATACAATTACAATTACTGCTCACGTTCAAATATATATATCGGATTCAAATGAAAAATTTTTGTAATTAAGGTTTGTTCAAGATAGCCTTTCTTACGGATTACAGAAAATCATATGTTGTAATCGGATGGGCACCTTTAATACCGAGGCTTTCTTAAGTTTACAACTCCAAAAGCTTTTAATACTCGTATAATCAGGAAAGCCGTTTATTCTGATTATGAAACCTTAGGCATCGTAAGGAGCCCCAAGCGGATGAAAGGAGTCATTGAAAGAATCAACCATATTTTTTCCATATTATCTCTTTAACATTCCTATTTGCAACTATTTCTTCACATATTTTATAAACGTAACGTTTTATTTAAAAAAAAGGATTATGGTAATCTGGTAAATCATTAATATTAACGGAATTTCCTTTTTCACCAGTATATTATCCATTATTTCCAACAGCCCTTCTTATATTAGGCATCTATTAAGAAAAGCCACCTTTTCGGACATTACATAGGAATGGTAATTAACTTATTGCTACATGTGGCGTAGGCCTGGGGGCCCCTTAATGCGTTTTTATTTTTAAAAGTGTATTTACATCAAAATATCAACTTGAGTTTTTTCCGAAGAGATCTATACAAAGTTGACATCAAAACAAACCTCTAATCTAATTATAATATCAATGTTAGTGTGTATTGTTTAAATATTTCTATTTAATCGTGCAGTCTCTTCCAGTAATTGCCCTATTTTTCCCTCCCAAAGCTCAGAACCTAGAAATGCCAGTTAAATCTCATTGAATGCCAAAATAAGAACCAATCTTTGATATCTCTGGTGCTGTTTATAGAAGAAATTTTCATTGATGCCAATGCAGTAAGAATTCTCTTTGCCGACAACTTGGAAGACGATGCAAATTTTACACTAAGTTGGTTATAGCCAGATTAATCGAAAAGCGATCTTTTATGCTGGGGATTGGGCGGGTGGTTGATCGGGCAAAAATGATGATCTGTACCATTATCTCGCGTGTATTTAAGTCGATAGATGCTCTGATGGACAGCCTTTATTTGTATACATCTCTATACATCATTCACATCAATGTGACTATGTTCTTGTATACACAGCAGCTATCTAATGTCTTATTTCCGGAGTATCAGGTTATTGAGAGTAGCGGGGATACGGACGAGTATCGTGGTGGTATAGTCCAGTGATAGCTAGCGAATTAACTTCCCGTGATTTCGGCAAAGTGTTAATGAAAAACGTAAAGAGAAATTAATCTCCTTTTCTTGTTTGTGGGAAGATCCAGAGACTTACTAAGCTACATTCATTTCCGTTTCGACTGAGAACTGTCTTGACCAGTGGAACGATCTGGTCACGTGTTGGGAAGATCGCTTTTGGATGAATCTACTATAGTAGTAATTAAAGCATTAAATACCACCATCATTTTTAAATTTATTTCGTTTAATAATAATTATTCCAGAATTTCAAATGTTAGTAAAATGACCGCGACAAGAGAAAAATGTTTGCTTAAGTTTCCATCGTGTCGATGCATAGAGAATTAGTGATTATTTTACGCATCGAATGCGTCACAAACCGCAAATTAATGAAATATTTCTTTGAATGAAAGCGAATATTTTGAAGCGGACTATTAGCGTTTGGTTATTTACTGATATTTCAAATTCTGGAATTACTGAAATAAAAATAAAAATTACATATTTTGTTAATATGTACACTTTGTAAAATTTTCCTTAAAATGTCCACGGAGAAGTGCGTATACTCTTAGCTATTCTTCACATTACGCTGTGCTATGTATATGCGTGCATGCTAGCTCGATGTCCGTGCTTCCGCACGAACGCGTATGTGTGTGTGTGTGTGTGTGTGTATGTGTGTGTGTGGTGCGTGCATGTTATTTTCGTTTTTGAATGTGTTTCACTTGATCTTGCTTGGCTAGGGATATTAATAATGATAATAGGATTGCCTCCAAAAAATCACTACAGAGTATTTCCAATATTTCCCGACCTTTTTTTAGATAATGTACTGCAGACGTGGTCCTCTACATGCGTCATTTGTCAATCACATCACAAGCTGGGTACACAAGATTGGTCAAAGCCAATTTCGTTGACGACTCATTATACAAATAACGAAACATTCGACTGTGTTTCAAAATGAAAGGGTGTCTTGTCAGCCCTAAATGGCATATGGGTCAGGCGCAACAAGTTTCCTTAAGGGAGTCGGATGCCTGAAATTAAAAAAAAATCTACTCTTTCACACTAATCATTGTAGCCTATTATTTTAATAGTTGAGGAGGTGGACAACCTAAAGCTTGTGTTTCCGCATGCGGCCAGTCAGTAATTACAGAGGTTTAGATGGCATACACCATAAGTGTACTTGTACGTGAAACGTGTTTTTTCGATCGGTCCATGAACAAAATGATTCCATATTCCCAGTGCACGCATCTAAACCTCCTTCCTTTCCTGTGTTCCGAGAGACGTCTCGAGAAAAATGCTGCAGGATAAATTAGCCAAAACCCATGATAAATGCTATGTACTGAATTAACGCCGAAGTACCTCCAATACCACTCCTAATTTTTCTTAGGTCACGTTAAGAGCAGAGGCCTCAATGGTGCCCCTGAATACACTATTGAGAGAGCTATCATTGAGCAAACTTCCAGTCTTTCAAATGGGAATATCGAGTTACCAGTCGGAAATGTCGCAGGTTTTCATATATGCCGAGTTAAAGTGGATTTATACCATTGAATTTGGATATATAAAGAACAGCATTATTTGCACCATGGGATCAAGCCTTGAAAAAGTTGGTAAAACTTGCATAATTCGAGTATCTGTCAAATGTACATGCATAATTATCTGCAACGGTTATGCAGCAGACAGACAGAAAAATTAGACCAAATGCTTCGTTATTGAGGTTTTAATTATGCTTAATCGTTACACTTTCCATAGTCCGTGATGTACTGTAAAAGAGAGACATAACAATTTCAATTTCATTTTAAACAAACTATGTGGAGAATGGTACAATAAACATCTGCAAAAATGTATACTGAATAGAGTGTTGTTTACCAGGAACCATTCAATTTTTTAACGTGCGTTTCCATGAGTTAATTTTCAGTAACGCTCAATTATCTTAAATAAGAAATATTATCTATCTGCGGTCCAGATAAACCTTTTGTTTAGTAAACTTGCCCTATTGAATTAAAACGACTGCCTACCACAACGATAAATAACACTCAAGAATTTTCGAACATTTCTTAGAAGAGGTAAAAAAATTGTAGTCTTTTGTTTGAGCACTACTCCAAAATGTTTCTGAAAAACGCTATCTAGAGTTTTTTAAAAAAATTAACTTCACCTTTTTCGATATGGTTGTTTAGGTTCATTAAAAAAAAAACCCTTGCAATGCAATCTTGACCCAACCCTGGTCATTATACAAGGCCATCATAACCATTGTTTTTTTTCTACTTGACCCCTGTTTTCAAATTAACATAATAAAGGTTTTTACCCCTGTATCCCAGGATCCGCTTTGACCCTAAATGAGCACAATCTATAGACTATCTAGACAGAGATATTAATACTAACAAGCCCAGCCCCAGTCAAGATTATTGGGCCCCCATGTTTAATTATGTAAGTACAATAAGATTTTTAAAATTTAGGAAATGTTTGACATTCGATCCTTCTTGACCTTTGATCCCAGACAACGCAACACCCTATAGCTTGTGCCCTATTCTTACTCTAAGTTAGTTTGGTTATCAAGGTCCAAGCGTTCAGTTGTGTTCTTTTGCAAAGAGCACGATTGATTGGCGTTTTTATCTTTGACCCTTAACAAGAGCGGGTCGAATTAAAGAAAGATGTCACCAAAGACATTTTTCAATCTTCCATTGAGGCCTTCACATACCGGTTCAATATTTAGCATTTAGCTTCTTTAAGATTTGCAATATTTTAACCCTCTTACACCATAATGACATTTGCCCAAGCACCACCCAACGACCCCCATATAGCACTAGCATAAGCTTATTTATATGACACCAGGCCAAGATATTGCATGCAGGAAGAATAAAAAAGGCGCGAAACAAATAGTTAGGCGAAACACCTACTTTAAAACAAACCAACCCCCAAACAAAATCAAGCAAACAAACAAAAACAAACAAAAACACAAACAAAATCATCGAACCAAGGTCAGGCTGCGCCTATTCTCGCATATATGCAAAAATACATTTTTTACAACCTCATGAATAATTCCATGAACTAGTCATGCTATTTAAGCTACGATCCATTCCATTGCATTTGTTGTTTCCCTAGGAGAATAGCTCAGACTATTCTCACTACAACTCTTCCCCAGATTCACAAAACATGGTTTATTACGGGGAATAGGGTACACGATATTCCCTTTGGTATGGGTCATATCACCGTTCATCGTTGTGGTTTGGAGTGATAGGCCCAAGCTTAGTATCTCTTGGAAAATAGTGTGCCTTGGTTTCCCCTCCACCCATGTTTCAATTTTGTAATAAAATTGGATTGATTCACGCAAATTTTTGGTCGAGCTATGATTTGCAAAAATAGTGGGCGAGACGCATTCGAGCCCCATATTTTAAACTCATAGCGAGACAATAAATATTGGGCGCAACAGTCATCCAATTATAATCATTATCATGCGTAGGATCCGATTTATCGCGTATCGTCCCCCAAGCATGATACTGTATTATACTGTCAATCATGGTTGGTGTTTTTTCCGTTTTCCTTTAATGGACTTTTTTTGTCCCTGAAATAGCATGACCCACCCGTTCGGTAAAATATTCTAAATATTATTGGAACTGGAACGGAACTTCGTTTTCCGCCAGCAAATATTTTTTCCGTGGTAAAACGTTTGTAGAAATGGATCAGATGTCTCTGACTGACAATAATTTGCTGTAACACGTTCCTCCTTTCGACGAACCCGTTTTCAGGCACATATCCCCTGTACCTAGTAAAACTTTAACAATTGGTCTAAATAAAAAAATGGTACAATCAGAAAACAAAATGGTTAAATCTGAAATTTCAAATAAGTCATTCTCCTTTATGACAAATTTTAAAGAACAAAGACCCGGCTTTCCAATGGTGTTTGTTTCATCTCATTTGCTTTTGTCAATCCAGAATATAATCAATTTAGTGCTATATACCAAATCGATTTTGTGGGGCCACTTTTTCTCATGGGCAAGTTTGTTTTCGCCAGCTATGCCATGCTTTTGAAGCTCACAAAAGAGTGCAACTTTACAAAAAAGAAACAAAACACGATAAATTTAGTAAACAAATGAAGTCTACTTTTATCGCACAAGTTTTAATAGTCAACAAATCAGTTCAATTATGAAAATCTCTTTTCATAAATAACCAACAATACAAATATTATTGCACGTCAATGAAAATGGAGCTTTGAATTTATTACCAAAAGATTGTTATCTGTTCAAATCATGCCAGAAGGAATGTAATTGCAACCAAATAAACCTCCAAATCCAAAGAATGGTTTAAAATATTGCACTTCTTTGTGCTTTACTAATTGTTGAAGTCATATAAAAATTTGAATTTGGAAGCAAAGTATCAAATTGGTGGAGGAATTTGCGTTTCCATGGATACTTCAAGAGCCAAGACGCTCTCCACCAGATGGCTGTACGCCCCGTTGTACGCTCATGTTCTCATCTGACAACAACAGTAAAAAAATGTGGAATTTTATCACTTTATCTAAAGCCAGAACTTACTGATCACATAACGTCCACCATTATGTAACTGTTTTTCGTATCTTTTAGAGTTTTCTTTCCGAATCTGAATCCCTTTCTAAAAGAATTTCATACCTGTTCAAGTGTGAATCACTTATGGGAAAAGAATTTAGTATTCTGCCACAGCTACGAATTCGGCAACGTTAACACGGAATCAACCGCATGTTAAAGTGCCGATTTGAAAGTGTGTCAAGAATACTAAATTCATCCCAATTAATGTTTTAACTAATACTAATTCTTCAACCGTTTTCACTCAAAACCAAAAGTGGCCCAAACTCGATTTTTGTGTTCCGCAGTAAACTGGAGTTATCTCTCGATTGAAAAAAGCAAGTGAGATAAACAAAAAATCCCTGGAAAGCCTGGTCGTTTTTCTTTAATGTGAATAACAACACACCTTACTTAATGTGAGATATAATATTGACAAAAAAATCGGGTTTTTTTGATTGTACCATTTTTTTTGAGACGGCGTATAAAAATAAGGGTCGTGTGGTCCGTGTGGGTTTTTTTTTTCCATATCGGAGGCTCACTGTTAATATCATAAAGCAATAATTATATTTATTTATACGGACAAACATTCAACTAATGATGTCAGTACAATATTAAGCATATATATGTTAGACCCTTAGAGCCTTACTGACGCAGAAAAGTACATATTATTATATTTCCAAAAGATGAATGTCGTGGAGTCCCTTTACCCATAATGTATACTTAAAAGCCATCAAACACCACAGGCGATTGATTTCTGCTTTTGATTGCTTTCTTAAATGTACCCAACACGCGCGAGTGCAGTACTTCATAGGCCCCCAGGCATTTCAACTTCCTAATTAATTCCTAAGGTGCAGTAAATCGTCGAGTCGCATTAAATCTCACGTCCTTGCCCTACAAACAACATTTAAATAATAAAAAAATAAATAAATAACATAATAAATGTTGACATTTTTTCGTGTCCAGTTTTTCATGCCAATACCCATCATATGATAAATGAAAATTTAAAGAGAACTAAACATTAGAAGGGTTCTGTTCCAACCCTTGAAATTTATATTTTGTTTGGTAAAGATATTATGCTAAAAGTAGACCATAAACAGACTTTAATACTTAATCAAGATTAAGATTACAAATTCAAGACATATTTAAATTAGCAAAGTATAAACACTTGGTATTCGGGTTGTTATTCTTGATATTGCAAAATAGATCGATCATGGGCCGATTTGAAACCACTTAAAGAATTCAAAGTGTTTTTTCATTTATTTAATTTCATCGAGTGTTCAAATTCGTTCGTAAATATATCTTTACATTCAAGTGAATGAAAGGATGTTACAATAATATTCTATTCGGTTGTTGTCTTTATTACTTCAATTATAATTGCATGTACTATTATGTTGTCACTTAGAAATGTACATAACAACGGTCAGGCATCATTTATGCAAATATCTCTCCTGTAAAAATTACACTGTAACTACACCGGTTGAGCTCATCATTTTACAGAACAGGAAAACAATTTACTCTCTTGCAGAAAGGTCTACTGTAATACCTGTCAAAATCAACCGAACCACATTGCCCTGAAGATATGTAGCGCTCACAGGGCAAGTTGTAACGAAACCCGTGTATATTATACTCTGGGACAGATGAAAATAGCGTTTTGCGTCTGACGTAACACGCCCATGAAATCGGTTTTCTACTCAACTGGTTTGTGAGGCAGGGCAAATACAATATATCTGGAATCTAGTGATCCCTATGTGTCCCCTTCCTGTCTTAATGCAGGCGACAAAAAATAAGTTCCAGGTCTATTGCCATTACTAAACTCACTGGCACATTTTCAACACAATATGAAATTTCTCAATTTTGAAAAAAATAAAAAACTTAAAAAAAGCAAAAAATAAAAAAAATAAATATATTTTTATGACAAAACATTGAACCATAAAACTATACGAGCATTAACAAAGCTACAGACATCCGAACATTTTTAGCCTAATTTTTGTGGGCGTTTTGTAATTTTTAATCAACAAATACGTTTATTACATAATTCCACAGACTAGTACTCATTGATATAAAGCTACATAGGTCACCAAACGATCAAACAGGGTATATACAAAGTCAACAACTTCGGGTGCTTTCTTGTGTTTAACATCATGATCGACTGTCTACTGAATAACACCACTCCGGGTTGTTTTAATATAAAATCATCAATTTACCCATAGGGCGTTAATTTGGGCTTAATTAATTTCAGGTGAGTTTTTTACAACCATGCAAAATAACAATTTTTTGACAATTTTGAGGGCTCACTCTTTTCCAAATGTGCTAGTGTCTTTTTAATCCACAATATGCCAATGACTTTGCACAAGGTTCTCCTTGTCGTCATTCTCATTGTGTGGTCATGCATGGTCAGGTTTGTATCACACAGACATACCATACCAACACGATTCAAAAGTGAACGGACTATGACTAGATCCAGGTCATGTGTCCTTCTTTTACTGTGGGAGTACTTTGCTTTGTGAGTTGATGATTTTGATTTTTGGAAGGATTTACAATCCCAAATATCGAAAATTTGAATCAGTGCCCATCCAAAGAATTATTAATTGTAACCTTTAACAGAATCCGTTTTTTTATCCAATCCAATCCAATCCAATGTGTTTTTAGAACACAAATTAACCTCGATACAATTCACGATTAGTTAATAAAAAATTCACATCCTTTACCATATCCTTTAGTTGGGAGCAATTATTGAAGTCACACCTGTCTCACATCACACCTTAAATCCATGTTTGACTGGTCAGGTACTTTTTTAGCGGTCATTCCAAGGTGCACACTGAAGGTCTTAATTGATTTTAACGCGCGGGGAATCTTTATTGTCACTTTAATAATGCTATGCATTGGTGATTCTAGTGTGCTGAATACCTCTCTCTTGACAATTACTGTTCCGCATTTTCAAATTTTCAAACTTAGAATGCTGTGAACTTATAATGCGATAAAATCGTGACAATTCCCTCCACACCTACTTATAAAAATTTTGTTGCCTAACATCACGCCCTTTCGTCAACCTATGTACGAAAGGTTATGCAGCTTTCCTCTAATAACTGTCCAATATGTTTTGTGTCAATGCCATTGCTTGCAATTGTTTCAATGCCCATTAAACAAAGTTGGTAGTTCGCCTTACAACGACCCCCCACACTTTCACAAACATTGATTCACTTGATACACAATTTGGTTCGTTCACATGGACATGGACACATTTCACTATTTGTTAAGTAAATGTTGAAGTGCCAATTATTGTGAAATGTTTCATGGTATACTGGAGTTTGCTTTTAAGCTAAGTACCACTGAATCATACATGTCTATCAAATTCGTGCTAGGTTATGCCTACCGATATTTCTACTTCCACTCGGCGATATGTGTAGCTAAAATTAACATTGATACGTACCATTTTGAGTAGTGGTCATTATCTTACTCTTGCAAGGAATATATTTAATATTATTAAAAAAAAGTTTTGTTTGCATTAGGTATATTCTTCTGAGGAAGTTTGTTTACTTTTATTTCGAGCAAATTTCTCATCTATATAGATACAAATTTCAAGCTAAACTTTTATTGAAGAAAGGCATTTTTCAAAGCACTCAGATCATTTAAAGTAAATTAGTCCTCAGGGACTAAAAAGCGCGGTTATTCAGGATTGGATGACATACACATAAAAGATATCTTGGAAGAGTTTGGTCTGAAACGCTACCGCAAAGGGGTGCACGGTGTTAATACAATGGTACAAATTACTTAAACAAACTGGTTTATTGGAAAGGTAATGAGAGAGTTCTCTAAATCTTAGATGAAAATCGAAAATTTAGATTCTGAGATTTGTAACAGAACATCAAATGTCGAAAGGACATCGCCGGATAGGAGAGAAGGAGGCCCACTATTATCATAATAGGTATATTTCACCAGTCCATTTGAGTTAGTGTTTGACAACTACTGTATCAGGTACGCAGGTGTGTTTTATCCAAAAATAACTTGTATCAAGAAAAATGAGAATAATCGAGAAACTTCAGGGGCATTCTCTCTGGAAAAGCCAAGCCTAGAGCATGCCTCCATTTCAATGACCATTTATTACTTAATGAAGAAACAGGAAGATGTTGCATAGCTGGCCCTCTGTTATGGAACTTGTAATGACGCCTATAGATAGACTTTTTTCCTTCATAGGCTACCAAGTGGCTACATGAGGCAAGCCTTATAACATTACCCAAAATAACCTAAAGATTTGATTATATACCCGTCTTCACACCGGAGCAGGACTCTGGAATACCAAACCAATGGCCAATTACCGCGCGCTATTTATATCATGAGCAAGTTAACTACACTATGAGTATATCACTCCAATAGGCGCAGGTCAATAGCTTTCGTCACCGTTGTATTGAACAAATACATCCTGTACTTAGTCTGATTTATGATACCCAGGACGTGGCATAGTCAGTGTTGTTAACATGTGCTCATCCAAGGCTACTGAAACGAGCATGGTGGTAGATAGCTAGGCTATCTATAGAGTGATATGGTATGGTTGTATGTAAAATTCGGTGTGTTTTTGCCAATTCCATTTAGTTGTGCCGGCCCCCAGAAAACAAAAATGCAAAAATGAGGTCTTTATCACCCCAAGAACCAGAACGCCACGCACATATATTGAGGGGGGTTGACTAAATAATATATAGCACATCCTGCCAACGCGGTGGCATTTTGGTTCTGGGGTTGGAGGCTTCTTCAAATATGGAAAAATTACATACCCATTGATACTGTATTATAAATTACATAAAACCGACTTTTGGGGAATTTATGTAAAAGTGGATTTTTTGAAAACCAGCAAAAGGTAAAACTTTGGCATGTCGCTTTATTATGCAAAAACGTTTCAAGTTCATTCGTTCTCAAGAAAACTATAGAGGGGCCGTCTTCATTCCTATACGGCGTGTCCTTAATAGCCAGATACAGCCCGTTAGACCAAGAAGGTGTCTACTTCACGCCTACTTAACGCCCACGTAAGGGAATTCTGCCGCAAGGCCGCCGTGTCACCTGTCAGGGTCAGAAGAGTAAAAATATCACATTACTGTGGGATTGAACACATTCTAGTATATTTATCAATGTTATTGCGAGTAACATTAGGCAAAACAAAATTTTTGTTCTAGTTTTTCTACCGTAGCCAATTTATACTGTTATTTTCTTCAATATTAAAATCGGATGAAAATATATGAACACGAAGGATTGACAACTGCATGTATTTTGAGTTAGTACACAGAAGTATTCCCAGTATTTGTTCTCGCAATGCTTGAAACTTAAGGATTTTATCAGTTTTTTTAAAGTTCAAATGGGGAAGGGGAGCGTTTTTTAGTTTACTACAAAGAATGGACGTTTCGAATGTCAAACAACAACTCAATCACGAGAAATTCTACATTTAATCTTAACCTCTGAAGTAAATTTTTGAAAATTATCATTATCACAGTAAAGCAATATCCAATGATTGCAAATATATGTCATGAGAATGAACAAATGCGTAACAACACTTGGTTTTTAAAAAAAAAAAAAAAAAAAATATTTTCTTCAATATTAAAATCGGATGAAAATATATGAACACGAAGGATTGACAACTGCATGTATTTTGATTTAGTACACAGAAGTATTCCCAGTATTTGTTCTCGCAATGCTTGAAACTTAAGGATTTTATCAGTTTTTTTAAAGTTCAAATGGGGAAGGGGAGCGTTTTTTAGTTTACTACAAAGAATGGACGTTTCGAATGTCAAACAACAACTCAATCACGAGAAATTCTACATTTAATCTTAACCTCTGAAGTAAATTTTTGAAAATTATCATTATCACAGTAAAGCAATATCCAATGATTGCTTCGTCAAGTAGTTCAAACCTGGGGCATCCGCGAACTAATAATGAATTAGCTGAACTCTATCACGTTTTTTTTCTTGAACTAGATCTGAAGCAAGGAGTGGAAACTGTTTCGATATAGCACCTGTCAGTGTAACGTAATAGAATAGTAGTTTTCTGTAGGATCCACTTAAAAGTAAGAGCAACCTATTTTAATAGAGCTATCTAAAAGAGAAAAAGGCTTAAAAAACGGCTTACTTTAAAAAAGACACATGCCAAAAGTTATTATTGCAATATGGCGTATTGATATTTATGGCGGGAAGAACATAAAAAATTGTATGCGTAAATTAGAATTATTACCATTTGTAAAAGTTGAGAAATTAGTTGACATTGTTTTTAATGATTTTTCATTTTCATAAGCCCAACCATTCTCTTACATTTCCAGCAAAAATCCAATTCCGTAAACATGGTAAAATATCAGAAATGGATATAGATTGGGACATACATAATAGCCACCTAATAGGACCCTAGTTTTTTGAAGTCAGTTGTTCATATTCAATCTTTTCCCTTTCATTTTCAATCAAAAGAGTTTGGGTTTTAATAGTATGAAGGTGCTTGTTCCGATCGTCTATGGGATCCCCTGCACTGTTAAAAATGTTCTTTAAAAAAAACGTCGTTTTGACTGCCGGGACTCGAAACGCGAAAAAAACCGTAAATTGGGGGCTAGAAACGGGCAAATAACTATAAAAACAAACCGTCGTTTTAACTGTTGTGAGTCCCAGCTGCAAGTCAAAACGACGTTACTTTACTGAACATTTCTAACAGTGTGACATACGCGGAAGTAGTATCAATTTTCATATCAGAGGAAAGGGCGTATTTTTTCTCATTGACGTCCTGGAATTTTAGCCTCCATGTCCATTTATTTCCGGAGATAGAGACAAAAAACTGTAGTTTTAATATAATGGTTAACCATCAATGCTAGCAGAGCAGCGAATAGGTCGATGCAATATACATTATTGCCTCCAACATCAAAACAGAAAGTTTGTTTCCCACGAAACTTGATGACGAGTCGAGTGTATGTAAGTGCCTGGCTATCATATCAAGTATATAACATGATGCACTTAGATCGGCACAAACACCTTTATTAATTTACATACCACTAGTAAACCTTTAGGCAGTGATAACATAAATAACAAGGACATGGTCTGAAGAGTTTACAGGGAAATTGACACAACTCTGATGTGCATTTTCTGTGTTTCTGTTATACAACCTAAGGAATTGAAAAAAAAACACTCACGAGTGATTTTATTACAAAATGACTTAAGTCACACACAAAGAAAATAGTTTAGGCTGATTCATTGCAGGTGAGGATTAACACATGTAACGGTAATACAAACATTCAAAAACCTCAGTTTTGAGGGCGCCCTATATGCAAAGGACCCAGTGTCTCTTTAATCATGTAAGTATAGGTCAAATGTATACATGAAGAGTGCGCGATGATGCAACGGTTTTATTTTGTACATTAAAGTCCCATATGATCTTAATAATACAATAATTGAGATTAATTTGTCATAAGGAAGATGGATTATAACCTATTATTGATAACCCCCTCTCTTCATGCGCTATTATATATTAGTAAGAAATAGTTTGACTCTGTTGGTTTGATCTTTGAGGGGATTGTATTCCCTAGAGTAACATCCTTTACGTTTGAAAAAAACAATAACAACACAAGTGTTATACTACAGAGCTTATCTGATTAAAAAGATAAACACGATAAAGTATTAATATAATACTAGTAAAAATGACAACAACAAACCAATGACCGTTAAATCCTCTTATATAACGACCCCTATTAAAGACTGCATGCTATTTGACACCATTAAAGCACATGTTTTCAACAGTTCTATGCTAACACAGAAAGCCCATCTTAAACCTAAGGGAATTTAAGGCGTTTCCGTTGTCCAGCATCGAGCGATCGTCTTCTTTACGCTATAGCATCCGGAACAACGTAATTCAATAGAGGTAACCTTGCTCTAGATTTTAAAAAAGATATGTTTAATCGGATTGATTAAAGGCAAAGGTGGGCGTATTAAGGAATTTTTCAAAGAATATGTCCAGAATCTGAGGAATATGTCAATGATCTTGAACGAATGTCATCATGACGTGGTGTCGAAAAATGACGTCTAAATGGGGAATTGATTTTTCCTAATAATAAATTGTCGGCCAATCCGGTCAAATTACCTGAAATATTAGATTAACAAAATCGGTCGGTTTAGAGAAATTTGTCATGCCACTAATAATTTTTGTTTATACACACTCCTTCTTTATAGGATCTAATCCAAGTTTAGAGGTTTTTTACAATAGTTCACACTCTACCACACAGATTTCGTACCTTTGACATCTTCATTAAACTCCATTTTTTTCTTTTTTTTTTTTTTTTTTTTTTTTTTTTTTTTTTTTTTTTTTTTTGTTTTTTAACCATTTCTCGAATTACAAACGTGAATTAGTTAGGCACTTAAAACCCAATATTTGACGTAATGAAGAAAGTATTGGGAATTTGTTGACTACTTATAGCTGATAGGTGCCGTTTTCACGAAGCACGAACTCTTTTAAGGGCGGTGTTAACCCTAGTATAGGGGCTCCAAGTGCAGAGGCAATTTTAAAAATGGTAAGGAGTGTTGCACTGTAAACGGGTTTACAGTTCGTTCTTCGGTACATTTGACAAATATTGAAGGTAGGTCAGCTATAGGGTTTCGTTAAACCAAAATGAAATTCTATCTTTAAGTGCCGATTTACGTTAGCGTCCATGTGTTGTTTCAATATTACTCCCATCCGCCGAAGTTATTATTTGTGTTTTCGATCGATACTGAGTAGGCGTGTTTAATCACAAAACATAGCTGACCGGTTGAGAAATCTGAACCCAAAACCCTAAAATAAAAGGAAATGGTTCCAAACGTGTCAATCAAATTCAATATATATATAATATATATATATATTATTATATAGATATATATATATATAGATTATATTATATAAAAATATATATATATATAATGCCATATACATGTTTAGAGGGAAATGATCTTGACCAAATAACGCTACTCCTTTTTTGGTTGATCCCAGGTGGTAGTCCATTTCTCTAGGGCCGTAAGGCGATAAAATATGGTAAAATACAAAAATACTTTGTTTTATATTGTTTTTGTGTGAACTTCAAAGTACCAAGGAAAGGGACTAGAAATGGAAAGAATATTGGGCCAAACGCAAAACACTCCTTGTAGTCTCCGGAAAATAGCTTTTTTGAATATGTCTTAGTTCAAACCATTTAGCGTGAATGCCTAAAATCCCATTAAGGTATTACAGAATTTGCAGAAAGTTAAAAGCATATTCAAAAATCTATAATTAGTTGCAAAGACATCGGGGAGAAAACGTGTGCCCTCAGTAAGGGCCCAGACCAATCATGTGATGCTTAAGGTGAATTCGGAAATGAACAATCGATGCCAGAACGTAATGACGTCCAAAGATCTATTAATATAAACGCTGCATACGAAGTCCAAGAGACCACACCGCAATCATGTAAAATGGTCGTCTTGTCTTCTATTTCATCACGATGCCTGTAAAAAAAATGACTAGCATTAAGTGGGGACTGCCAGGACTTTAAAAAGTTCATGAAACTAATTTAGAGTAGCTGGAATACATCTTTATTTGTACCAGTCATTAAGTCATTATTAAGTAAAGATTATCGTAATCAAGGTTACGCTAAACAGAGTCTTGTTAGCGAAAAAATGCGACATGTTTTTTCTATTGGGGGGACTTTTACCTTGCCGGGTGTCCTCGATTCGGCCTTAAGGTGTTTTAGAGCATTGGTTCTAGAGCATCTGTTTAAGAACATTAAGATTACAAAGATATTGAAAAAACAAATTCCCACATGAGACATGACTAAATTGCACCTAATCGGTTGACTTTGGTGTGGACCCCTTTAACATTAATCAAAGGCGCGCATATATAAACGCCCAATCAGTTTGATTTGGATATGCGATTTGTAATTTAAATGAACATATAAATCCCTTAAATCCTTAATGTCATTTTTTGCCACTTTTCAATCCCGGAGCGGACCCTTGCCTTGGTTTAGTGGGAAATGATCCTAGATCTAACAAGACAAAATAACGCTACCGCCTTTTTGCGGTTGATGGTAAGGTTGCAGTCATGTCCTCTTAGAAGACCCAAGGGATACATGAATATTACGTTCTTCAAAATAAGGATCTATTTGAAAAGATGAGAAACAAGCCTGACTTAATATGTGGTTGTTAGTGATTTGAAAATCCGCATTGCCAGGCGAGCCAAGGGGACCGCTAATTGACTGCATGAAGGACTATTATCCTTTAACAGTGGGCCTCATAGTAGTAGAGTGGAGGAAAAAGAGAACCAAAAAAAAAAGAAGAAAATAGAAAACCCGTGATCTTAGTAAGTTAAGCGTTTTGACCTTTGACCCGTAACAGTGGATGTTATAAAGAGATCGCCATAGAACTGTAATAAAGTTTTACCCTGTGAACCTTTGACCCTAAATAGAGCACATCCTATAGACTCTTGACAGAGCTCCATAATATGGACACCAGCAAGATTATTGCATGAATTACGGTGTACAAGATAGAAGGTTTTTTTAAAATTTGGCAATTTTGCCTTTGCGATCCAAACAAAGCACACCCTATAGCTGGTGCCTAGTCTTTATATAAGTGTGTTGGTCAAAATTGATCAGGAAATTGTGTTCTTGCAAAGAGCACGATGCACGAGCAGAAGTGAGCGGTTTTTATATTTTACCTTAAACAAAGAGCGGGTCAATTAATGAAGGGACGTCACCAAAGACAGTTTCATCTTTCATTAAGCTTTCTACAATTACTGGTAAAGTTTTACACTACGGTTTTAAACCCCTGTGATACCATAAATGACATTTGACCAGAGCAACAAAACACCCCATTAGACACAAACATCACAAGAAGTTTGAATTATTCATGTAGGCCTACCAAATACACTTTTCTCAAATTGAGCATTTGAGCTTAAGTTTTGCACATACTACCCCTCTGGTCCCATAAATGGACATTTGACCCCAAACACCCCATAGACACTAGCTCTAGCTTATTATCTGACACAGGCAAGATTATGCATGAAGGAAGAAGACAAGAACCGCAAGGAAAACGCATAAGTTAGGCGAAATTGAAACCAAAACCCTCAAACAAATCCAATCAAAACCAAATCAAAAAAAAAAAAACCAGAAAAAAATCATGAACAAGGTACGAACTACCATAGTCGCGCAATTGTAAAACAAATGATTAACCCCTCATGAATATTCAGGCAAATAAATCTGCTATTTGATTACAATTCCATCCGATTGAATTTGTGGTTTTCCTAGGGAATAGTCGGACAAATTCTCAACATGTCATTGTCACGGTAAAATTAGACGGGGGATCGGGAACACGATAGTCCTTGGTACGGATATGGGACCATCACCCTTCATGTTGGGTTGGGAGTTGTAGTCCCCTAGCCCGTATCTCTTGAAAATGGTGCCCTATTCCCTCTAACATTTTGTATATTTGTATGTTAAAATAGAAAGTATAAACACGTGGTATTCTGTTCTTATTATTGATATTGCATAGACCATCATGGCGATTGTAAACCACTTAAAGAATTCAAAAGTGTGTCACTTAAATTTAATTATCGATGTTCAGATTCGTTCGAAATGATCTTTGACATTCAAGTGATGAAAGGTGTTACAATGAGGTATTCATGGTTGTTGCTGATTACTTCAAATACAATGGATGTACTATAGAAACAGTTAACATCCTCCGTATTCTTTTGTTGCTGCGAATCCATTCTCGATCGTTATGGCCATAGTATTAAAGTCTAACAGATACAATTGCACAGTGTGTTACCAGTCCGGCCGGAGCTATTTCAAGATACCAGCCCAACGTGTTACCAAACATGTGTAACTGGTCTCTACGTGTCAGTAGGAATATAATAAAAACGGTCAGGCATACATTTATGCAAATAATCTCTCATGTTAAAATTACACTGTAACTACAAAACTACAACCGTTTTGAGCTTCATCATTTACAGAACACGGAAAACCATTTACTGCCTCTTGCAGAACGGTCTACTGTAACGTACCTGTCAAAACAACGAACCACAATTGCCCTGAAGATATGTAGGCGAATTCACACTCAAGTTGTAACGAAATAGTGTATATTATACTCTGGGACATGAAAATAAAATCGTTTTGCGGTCTGACGTAACAGTCCATCGAAATCGGTTTCACTCAGTCTGGTGTGTGAGTGCTTCGTGGATGGCAGAAAAATAAAATATCTCTGGAAATCATCTGGATTAGCTCTCATTTATGTGTTAAGGTTTTTTTGAAAAAGAGGAAACAAGAAACTAACATACACACAGGCCCCAAGCCTTTAGGTATTTTAGGTCCAACTCAGTTTATTACTAAATTATCATTGTAATCTGTTGTTACCTATTCAATATGGGTAACATTTCCCAATGACCTTGGCACTTAAACCCAAAGAGTAAGTGATGTATTCCAACTATGAATATGATGGTAATTTTCCTTATCAGAATCACTAAGAGGGCCTTCTCCGATAAAGGGTTTCAGGTTGGTCTCCCAAAATTACCAAATACAACATTAATGATTCCTAAAATCATTAAAAATCGTAAAGTTTAATATTTTCAGAACACGGACAATGAATAGGCTGATCCTAAAAAAATAATACCATATTTAGTATATATTGCCTAACGTTAACCACTTAAGTTAACGTATCTGGCCGGCCTTTTCCTTAATCACGTCGTTCTTAATAAAAGTACAATGCTTTTATTTAAACCAACGACTTAATCTCTATATCGTAAGCCGTATTACTATCATACTAAAGCATGTGGTGTGGTATTCGACTTTAAGTAATCACGGAATTTAGCAAGAGCGCAGCGGAAGTAGGTAACGTATCCTGCGCGGTTAACGTAACGTGAAGGGATTTCTTTCACTACCAGGCTTGGAAATTTGTTTACTTCCAACCATATTTTTATGCAAAATATGTATAATATTAACATTTGACATTGCTTGATTTATCGCATATTGGAACATTCTTCTATACCATATTTTTGGCCATTTGTAGCATATCGAATTATGGTAAAAGTAATCTGGCTGCTCAATATTGGGCGACATGCTCTCAGAGAAATCTTAACGAAACTTTATAATCCAATTATCGTGTTTTGAACCTTATAATTAGGGGCAAATAGAGGGCTGAAAAATGTCAGGTTACCTGTGATAATGCGCTATTGTTTACGAGCAGGGACACTTTAAAGATTGAATTTGGGCTGGCGACATGGCGAAAACCAAGAAATGTGCGTCGTCAGCCTTATTGCTTGATACGTTTCTACTTCTTGCCCCGTTACAACTTCTAGTCGGATCATTTTGCAAAACATATACTCATACGTAATAATTTATTTACATAAACATTCATTCTACGAGCAAACAAGCTTCAAAACTGTGTATACTTGACTGTGGCTAAACACGAAAAAATCGTTTTTTGGAATATTTATCGGAAGAATGGCCCAAAAGACGTGTTTTTTCCAAGTGACACCCTTTTTCCTGTACACCCCCTATGAAGTCGCAAACCTTAACGGGATAAACCACATAAACCGTGGTGGTTTATTCCGTTCAATTCCGTTAAGGGTTCTGAATTCATAGGGTGACAGAAAAGTATGTCAGAAAAGGGTGTCACCTTATGGAAACACCCCCAAAAGACACTTCCACGCTAACAGTGACATTATTACAATAAATGAATTAGCTAGCTAGCAAAAAATGTATACAAAAAGGATCGACGGGCAAGTCCATATTGCCAAAAATCAGTCAGCCAAGCATTAGTATTACTAAACTCTCTTAAAGCGGCACTGACACATTTTCAACAAAATATGAAATTTTCATTTCATGATAGTCTAGGACTTTGGAGGCATAGAGATATTATTCACACATAAGGGCATTGATTTTTATCAACAAATATGTTTATTACATGAATATCACAGACTCCTACTCATTGATAATAAAGCCACAAAGGTCAAACAGGGTTATATGCAAAGGGGAACAACTTCGGTGTGTGTTTTACACCATGATCCACTGTCTACTGAATAAAACCACCTCGGAGTCGTTTTAATATGAAATCACTCTGTTTACACATAAGGGCGTTGATTTGGGCTTAATTATTTCAAGTGAGGGCTAATATATATACAAAAGCTTAACAGCCATGCAAAAATGTCCATTTTGACAAATCTTGAGGGCGCGCTATTTTCCAAATGTGCCAGTGTCGCTTTAATCCTCAATTATGCAAATGGCTGCACGGGTTCTCATTGGCTCCAGGTGTGTGGTCACGTTACTATCACACAAACATGTGCTAACACTTTTTAACAAGTGAGCGGGTTGTGTAAATGGATCCATCAGTACATGTGTCCTATACTTTACTGTGGGAGTACTTTTGCTGTGGGAGTTGATTTTGTGTTTGGGGATATTTAAATTTTGAGTCATTGACCCAATCCAAGAGAATTACTCATTGGTACTTTTAAATAGGTCCATTTTTTTCAATCTAATCCAATATGTTACACCCAGATAAAAATAAATTCTTCACATATCAACCTTGATACAATTCTTTACCATATCTTAATGGGGAGTTAAAGTATTGAAGTCACATCTTTCTCACATCACACTTTAAATCCACGTTTTTAACTGATCAGGTAGCATAATAGCGGTCATTCCAAGGTACAATTATTTCAATGCCCATTATAATATACGGACGGAACGAAAATTTAACGTGGTAGTTCACCTTACAATGAAACCTCCTTTTCACAAGCACTGATTCACTTGATAACGCAATTTTGTCTCTGTTCACATGGACATGGACACATTTCCCTACTTTGTTAATGTAAATGTTGAAGTGAAATTATTGTGAAATTTTTCATGGTATACTGGAGTTTGCTTTTAAGCTAATTACACTGCATCAAACATGTCTATCAAATTGCGTCCTAGATTATGCCTCCGTTTTTCTACTCCAAGAGGCTCATATGTGTAGCTAAAATTACATTGATACGTACAATTTTGAGTGGTCATTTATCTTTTCTTGGCAAGGAATATATTTTAATATTTATAAAAAGTTTTGTTGCATTTAGTATTATTTCTTCTGAGGAAGTTGGTTTACTTTTTATTTCGAGCGAAATTTCTATCTATGTTGATACAAATTTTCAAGCTAAACTTTTATTGAAGAAAAGGCCCTTTTTTTAAAGCACTCAGATCATTTAAAGTAAACTTAGTCTTCAGGGACTAAAAGCGCGGTTATTCAGGATTGGATGACATACACACAAAAGATATCTTGGAAGAGTTTCTGTTCTTGAAACGCTACCCGCAAAGGGTGCATGTGTTATTACAATGTACAAATCTACCTTAAACAAACTGGTGTATTTGGAACAATGTAATCGAGAGATTCTTCTAAAATTTTAGCTGAAAATCGAAAATTTCAGATTTCTGAGATTTTGTAACCAGAGCATCGAATGTCTGAAATTTAATAGCCCGATACAGCCCGTAGACAAGAATGTGTCTACTTCACGCCTACTTCAGGAATTCTTCCGCACGGCGTGTCACCTGTCAGCGTCAATGAGTAAAAAATATAACATTTTCTGTGGGATTGAACACATCCTAGTATTTAGTTTATCAATGTTATTGCGAGCAACCTTATGCAAAACAAAATTTTTGTTCTAGTTATACCTACCGTAGCCCATTTATACTGTTATTTTCTTCAATATTAAAATCGGATGAAAATATATGAACACGAAGGATTGACATGTATTTTGATTTAGTACACAGAAGTATTCCCAGTATTTGTTCTCGCAATGCTTGAAACTTAAAGACTTTATCAGTTTTTTAAAGTATACATGGGGTAGGGGAGCGTTTATTAGTTTACTGGAAACAAAGAATGTCCAACAACATCTCAATAAAGAGAAATTCTGCATTTAATCTTAACCTCTGAAGTAAATTATTGAAAATTATCATTTATCACAGTGAAGCAATATTCAATGACTGTAAATACATGTCATGAGAATGAACAAATGCGTAACAACACTTGTTTTTGTGATGATAACTGGTTTCAAATTACCGAAGAAACCTTCGCCAAGTAGTTCAAACCTGGGGCATCCGCGAACTAATAATGAATTAGCCGAACTCTATCACGTTTTTTTTCTTGAACTAGATCTGAAGCAAGGAGTGGAAACTGTTTCGATATAGCACCTGTCAGTGTAACGTAATAGAATAGTAGTTTTTTTTTAGGATCCACTTAAAAGTAAGAGCAACCTATTTTAATAGAGCCATCTAAAAAAGAAAAAGGCTTAAATAGCGGCTTACTTTAAAAAAAGACACATACCAAAAGTTATTATTGCAATTTGGCGTATTGATATTTATGGCGGGAAGAATATAAATATAAATAATTTTATGCGTAAATTAGAACTATTACCATTTGTAAAAGTTGAGGAATTAGTTGACATTTTTTTTTACAAATTTCATTTTCATAGCACAACCATTTCTTACAGGGACACAGACACATTTCCAGCAAAATCCAATTCCGTAAAATAGCCGAAATGGATATAGATTGGGACATGCATTGAATGTTATAATAGCCACGTAATAGGACCCTAGTTTTTCGAAGTCAGTTGTTAATTTCCAGTCTTTTGCCTCTCGTTTTCAGTCAAAAGAGTTTGGGTTTTAATAGTTTGAAGGTGCTTGTTCCGATCGTCTTTAGGACCCCTGACACACGCGGAAGTAGTATAAATTTTCATACCAGAAGAAAGGCCGTATTTTTCTCATTGACCTCTTGGAATTTTAGCCTCCATATCCATTTATTTCAGGAGATAGAGACAAAAAACTGTAGCTTTAATGGTTAACCATCAATGCTAGCAGAGTAGCGAATCGCTCGATGCAATATGCATTATTGCCTCCAACATCAAAACAGCAAGTTTGTTTCTCATGAAACTTGCGAGTGCATGTAAGTGCCTGTCTATCATATCAAGTAGATAACATGATGCACTTAAATCAGAACACCTTTATTAATTTACATACCACTAGTAAATCTAGAACCTTTAGGCAGTGATAACATAAATAAGGAGGACATGGACTCGTCTGAAGAGTTTACAGGGAAATTTACACAACTCTGACGTGCATTTTTCTTATGTTTCAGTTGTGCAACCTAAGGAATTGAAATAAAACCACTCAGGAGTGATTTTATTACAAAATGACTTGAGTCACACAAAAAGAAACTATTTTAGGTTGATTCATTGCAGGCGAGGATTAACGCATGTAACGGCAATAAAAAGCATGCACAAGCCTCAATTTTGAGGGCGCCCTATATGCAAACGAGCCAGTGTCTCTTTAATCATGTAATATAGGTAAATGTATACATGAAGAGTGTGCGATGATGCAACGGTTTTATTTTGTGCATTAAAGTCCCATATGATCTTATTGATACACTAATTGAGATTAATTTGTCATGAGGAAGATGGGTTACACCATATTATTGATAACCCCCTTTGTACATACGCTATTTTATATTAGTTAGAAATACGTTTGCCTCTGATGGTACATCTTTGAGGTGATTGTATTCCCTAGAGTAATATCCTTTACGTTTGAAAAAACAATAACAACACAAGCGTTGTACTACAGAGCTTATCTGATTAAAAAGATAAACACGATGAAGTATTGATAATACTAGTAAAAATGACAACAACAAACCAATGACCGTTAAATCCTCTTAGATAACGACCCCTATTAAAGATTGCATGCTATTTGACACCATTAAAGAACAGGTTCTCAACAGTTCTATGCTAACACAGAAAGCCCATCTTAAACCTAAGGGAATTTAAGGCGTTTCCGTTGTCCAGCATCGAGCGATCGTCTTCTTTACGCTATAGCATCCGGAACAACGTAATTCAATAGAGGTAACCTTGCTCTAGATTTTTCCAAAAAATCGGTTTAATTGTGATGATTAAAGTAACGGTAGGGCATATTAAGGAAATTCTGTCAAAGAATATGTCAATGATCTTGAACTTGACATGTCATCATGAGGTGATTTCCTGAGAAATGCAAGTTAGAATGATAATTGATTTTATCATATAATAAAATTGTCGACCAATTTCGGGTCAAATGACCTTGAAATATTCATGATTGAAGAAAATGGTCGGTTTTAAGAGAAATACTAGTATTTCATGCCACAAATAAATTTTGTTTATAACACAATCCCCTCTTATCCACTCTAATCCCCTCTAATCCACTAGTTTCAGAGGTTTTAACAATAGTTTCACACTCTCCACAACAGAATTCCCACCTTTGAACATACTGTTTTAACCTATTAACTTCCTATACCCCTTTGCTCGAATTACAAAC
>JAMKCH010001975.1:0-65290 GCA_023653785.1 Ophioderma brevispina
TACTGGCATCCCTTTAGTTTGCACTGTATGGCTCTTAAATTATATGTTCTTAAAACTAGTCATTTTCAAATATTGGGCCAAAACCCCTCAAGGAAAATCCAACATTCCTCCCTTTTTTTTATGCAAAATTTATGTTTTTCATTTTAAACTCTGATGTGTTTCCTGTGGATGACCACTTAACTTGTGAACTTTGACGTCATGGTGACCGCCATCTAGGTTATGTTTGGAATCAGTAGAAAACTGTGGACCAATGCTATCAACGGGTATCACCAATCGAATCATCTCTTGCTTTGATAATGATGAATTCTCGGTGTGTTTTACCACCCCACCCCTTAGTAAACCGTGTACCAAAATTAAGACTTGTAAACATATTGCGAAAGGTTGATTTTCCCTTTGATGTAACTTTGATTTCTGCAAACGAATATTCCTAATATATCCTCATTTAAAAAACTCGCCTTTCAGGACAAATTGATATTTTCTTTGGGAAGGTACCGGGTGTTGTATAAGCGTTAGTGCCCGCTACATTGTTTATATTATGTTAGATTTTATGAGTATAATTACCATTTACTTGTTTATCTCGTTTCAATTTTGTTATGTATTAATTTAAGCGTGTACATGCTTAAAAGATAGGAACATGTAAATGAGAATTTAAGAAAACGAGAAAATAGACCAATTTTTAATCCTCCAAAATCTTTTGAGTTTTGAACATTCCAGTTACATTTTTAAATATTTTCTGTAGCTCAATTGTTTGAACAGTTCTAGCCAATATTTATTGTGTGTTACAACTGCCCAATACTATTTATTAATTTGTGTATATAACATGGCACTACATGTTTGTGTCCTTCTCACGTATTCCCTTGAAATGTATGGGTTTTTCTGCAAAAATGAGTAAAATATAATTGGCGACTAATTCAAGATATTAATTTTATCTGAACACTCTGGACACACCAACCAAGAGCGCAGCTTGGTTTAGACAGATTTTCTACAACTGATCACATACATGTTGTTAGCAGCTCAAGAGAAAGCCAATGAGCATAAGATCCCGCTCAGCTTTGCCTTTGTTGACTATGAGAGGCGTTTGACTCTGTTGAATTCAAACCATTCTTCACAGCACTTGAAAAGCCAAGGAGGTGACCCACCTACATCAATCTCTTACGTGACTTTTACAGTGGTGCCTCTTTCACCCTAAAGCTCCACAATGACAGTGACAAGATCAAGCTAGAGAGGGGACAAGACAGGGAGACAACATTTCACCAAATCTCTTCACCTCATGCCTTCAAAATGCCATCATAAAGGAGATCAACTGGGAAGGAAGAGGACTCAACATTGATGGTGAAAATCTCTCTCACCTGATCTTTGCCGACGATATTATCCGGATTGCCAAGTCACCAGATGAATTGGAAAGCATGCTAAAATCCATTCACAGCACCCACAAACCTGTCTGACCCAGCATGCATGTTGGGAAAACCAAAGTTATGTTTAATGACCACACCAGGAAAATCCGAGTTAACTGTAGACGGGAAAGTCATTGAAGAGGTCACAGCTACATCTACCTGGGAAGAAAGTGATGCGTGATGGTGCCCGAGATCAAAGGAGAATTGGACTAGGCCCCCCCTTGGGCACACCCCAACATTTGTAAAAGGGGAAAACATCATGAAAAATAAGAAGACAAGTATGGAGTTAAGATAAAGGTGTTCATGAATACATTCTTCCCTGATTATCACATACGCGCAGTGAAACGTGGGCGGCTGAATACACCATCGATGAACAGCTTGCATTGCACATGGAAGATGGAGCGAATCATGCTTGGCATCAGCTTCAAGATAAAAAGAGAAACTGCTGGAACCGATCACAGACGGGAGTTACTGATATTATCGACTGCTTTAGGAGTGCCAACATAGATGCGGCAGCCACGTTGCTAGACTTGCAGGATAACGGTGGACCAACAAAGTGACAGAGTGGACCCCCAGAAAATGGACCAGAAAGCCAGTACGTCCAAAAACCAGAATGGAGAGACAAATGACAAACACTGGTCCCAATTTGGACAAGATGGTAAAGAAGAGAGTGTGGAAACCTTCTAGGAGGGGTTCCTCCATCGTGAGTGATCAAAGCCATGGATATGGATCTGATTAATTTTAAGGACAAATTGGTAAGAGGTTGTAATTTTCTGAATTCGTTGATCATCGTGGTCAGTCTGCGCTATATGTTACAACGAACGATAATGCACGCGTTATGGAAGTCGTTTGTAACAAATTTTGCTGGTTTGTACATAAATCACAATGAATAGACATGCGTCATCGTCGTCGTCTTCCTCATCATTAGACCATCGTCATCGTAGTCGTCGTCATCGCATCATCATCATCATCATCATCATCCTTCATAATCATCATCATCGTTTATCATCATCATCATCATCCATCGATCAGTGCATCATTGTCTCGTCAAGCCTCGAGTTTCCTTATTTCATCTTTATTGCCACCATCATCACCGCGATCGTTATTCTTATCATCGTGGCATCAGCGGCCTCATCATTTTAAAATAGTAAACACCCGTAGCTATAGTAATTTCACCATACCAATATTAGAAATCAACGGGTTTCATGCAATCGAATACGTATTCGACTCCTTAAGCACAGCGAATCAACATTTTGGGGTTTGAAAACAATCGAACCACATTCCGTGACCATTTTGAATAGAAACATTGGTTTTTCTTGGTATTTTTAATCTGGTCGTCAGTTAGTAAACATTCATGTCTTGAAATACCACCATTTAAAATAGCCATTTCTTTTATTTCATTTAATTACACGCATTCAATAAGTAACTCAAACTTTCAAAACTCGTTTTCTCAGAACGAGCATTTATGCTGATTCGAACTATGCAGACCCATGATATGTGTTACACTTGCTTCAATGGTGTAAGCCACACTTTTTGTTTAATGACATATTTTTGTAATGAAAAAAGTCCAGTGGTTTTTATTCATATTCAGTTCACGGTGGGTTAAACCACAAAATAGCACATTAGTTGATTCATATAATAAGTTAAATTTAGTGATAAAATAATATAACATGTATACAATCCAGGCCAAAAACCAGATAGTCCGATGGCATCATAATGTTCTTATGTGTACATTTCATCAATTTTTTATTGTTCTTCCTAATCTTCATCAGTCAGTTGAGAGCAAATTGAGACTTTTACAATTTTGTTGAATATGAGCCTCCTGTGTCTGTTTAAGTGTTAAGTTTCAACTTTCTGACTATATTTTTAAGGATCAATAGAGTAGAACGTCAGTTGCCAACAGACGCTCATATCATATAAACAGTAAGACGTTTTTTCAAACCAACACAGCTAGCGATATGTTTTTGTAATCCATTTCACCATTCCATCTTGCCATTTGTCAGTATTCTACTATTTTTCTTAATTGTTTTTGAAAATTAAGGTTTTTCTTTTTTTAATTTAGTAATTGTATTTATTTGAAGACCTTGCATCGTCTGAATTGGCGTTGTGCGTAATCTGTTATAATAGATTAATTTAATTCACAGTTCCATTCTGCAATTAGCTAGACAGATGTGTGAAACAATGGTTGTCTTTAGACGTATAATTATCAACTTTCGCTGTATGGTAAACCCTGACCAGGGCGATATCTTTTATCGTAAGTGTAGCCCTTTCCCAGAAACTTACACGGTGCGTCAAAAAAAAATTGACCCTGCTTTGTGTCCGCCATTGTTTAAGTAAGGAACTCCAAAGATATATATATCTAACATTGGTGGTTCATTTGAAAGCTGTAGTTCATTATCTTTACTTTTGCTGCAACGATCATTTGCATCGGTTAGATATAGACCGAGCTACAGTCGTTTAAATCAGTAGCGGTTTTGCGCTCTGTGCACGGATTCACATTCAATGCGGCGTTCAAGCCATGTGAAATCAGTGTCCGAAAAAAAAGTCGAGCTATTTATGAAATGCATAATAATGTGACGCTATTTAACCCACAACATTCAGTCACAACCTATCATAGATGCCCTTTTGACGTTTCTACGTCCTCTTCACATAACAATCATTTGAAAAATAAATTAACTTGAACATATATCATTTTCATGTAGGAGTTTAATGGATCATACCCTATGAAGGATCAAGACATCGGTGATATCCTTTTGAGGTTTAAAGTATTGTCTTTATTGTCGACCAAAATATGCCCATCTTGAAAAAAGCCTTTTATAAATAAAACTTACCATTACCACTGGCTTTTAACTCATGAAGATAACCATTTTATTTGACATGACATATACATCCCTTAACATCATTTTAGGGAGCCATTTGCTAAGTTGGCCTCGTACATTAAATGTGTAATTCGTGGATAGAGGAAAAAGCTGACTACTGTGATTCAATCGACTGTAGCTCGGCCTATATACTTAACCGATTTATAAGTATTTTTGCAGCAATTAAAGATAATGAACTGTTGATACCCCATATGTTAGATATATTTTTGGCACTTAAAAATCAAAATGTCGGGCACAATCAGGGTCAATTTTTGTTTGACTCACACTGTATATTGACCTTGACAGATATTTTATAGCTCACTATCGGGTCAGAGAAACAATACCATAGACACAACTGTGTTAAGGTGTTATGTCCTATATTGCCTTCGATTTAGAGTTGAAGACCAAACAGTAATCTTTTTGATATATTTTATACATATTTCAAAGAATGAGTTTTAATTTATAACAAATCACTGAATAATTTGGTTAGCTGAAATGACTACGTATATTATAGTCAAAATTTGCTTTGGGTCTCATTGTTTTTCGTATTTACGGTAAATGTAACTGCTAATAATGCCAATGAACATTTTAATTTTTGGAAGTGAAAGCCAGAACCTTTGAAGTTCGCTCTTTCAATTGGCGACTGGCGCCATCCCCAATATTTTAAATCTACTTCTATTTTGAATCTACTTCTGAAAGAGACATACACACATTTGAAAAATAGTGCGCCTTTTTTATTTGATACTTTTACATGGTTGTAAAGCTTTTATATACACACGCTGTTTGGCCGACCTGTAACCTTTCTGACTTTAATACCAAAGAGTATGAGTCTGTGGAATTAATGTACATAGCTTAATTTAAGCTTATTAAATTTAACACATTTAAGTTACCGTCCACAAATCAGGCTAAAATAACTTGAAGTATCTACATGTTTTAGGATTTGATTTTTTTGTGTGCATAAAAATATATCTGCATTCTTTCAGCGTCCCTGACTATCAATTCAATGAGAGCAAATTAAGTGAGTTGCATATCTTGTTGAAAATGTGCCTGTGTTTTAAGCTGTGGTTGCTTTAATTGATACTTATGGATGCAAATACGATCTCTGTGCGTCAATCTTACTACAAGAGCCATAACCAGCGTTATTTTATTGAGTTGATGTACCCCAGATAAAAGTGTTGGTGTAATATTGGGGTGACATATGAGGATCCCACAGCTGGTTGAAAGTCTCATTTATATGACAAAACCAGAATAAAACAAAAATATCAACTGCGATTTGAACTATTTATTCTACTAACTACATCCAGTGTAATTATACGTCTTTCTTCGGTAGCGTGAGGGCGCTATAACATGCAAATCATGACCTATGTATGCCTAAATGGCAAGATTCCCGTAATGGTTTTTTTTTTTCTGATTTTTGCAAGGTGATGGCTCTTGCATGTATGTACTTGATTCATTTGTCAAATGTGTCTTGCCACTGCTTAAAATCTTTCTAACATAAAAGAGACAATTTGAATGGTTCATACAGCTGTGACCTAAATTCAAAGGGACACTGCTATTCAAAGAAATATTCCGTTAAGATAGCTCAAAGAAGTGACTCCCACTAGTCATTGGTAATTTGAGATATCGTTAAGAGTTGTGATGAATAGTGCAGAATATCAAACCTGTTATGTATTTTGGATCAAAGGCGTGAAAAGTGGGACAAATGTAGCTCTTGATTTGCGGAATAAATCTATAAAGTCTAATTCTAGGGCAAATTTAATTTCATTCAATGATGACACTATTTTTAAACGGCAGCCATCAGAGCTGAAATACGCTCATAACTAATGTATATATGTTATCTTATACTTTTTTTTTTATTTTTAAAATTATTAGTTTCTCATTTTATCCCAAAATAAAAATGGCCACCGGTTTTTTTTTACGGTGGCCACCATATTGCCTACATATTGGATTGGAAATTTAAAAATATCGATTCCATGGTATATCATACTTGATTTTGTTTGAGACATATAATGTCCATAAAAATACCCAAGGTTGCTACCATATGAAGAGCATGTTATGATATAAAACTTTTTTCAGATATGGTGCCAGCCATTTTAAAAATGGTAGCCATCTTGAACAGAATTGTCCGCATGACTGTTATGAATATCAAGAGCTATATATGTGTTCAAACTGTGATAATTTTCACCCAAAGTGCACAATACTTTCAATATTCTGCAGGCTATTGGGACGAATTATTCCCTGGAGCACAAGATTACATTCCTGCAATATAAAATATCGTCGGCCACATCACACACTGATGTATTTAGCAATTAGTCCAAAATATGGAAGCCATTATTTTATTTTACGGCCGACTTTAGCCAATCATAGAAATGGTCTATAAATTTATTTAATTCGTTGTGTACTTATGTGTGTATTTATTAACCCTCGTCGTCCCAAGCTATTTTTTACTACGCAGTTCCCTATGAGGATTGCCATCACCAATGAATTGTATTACTGAGTGACAGATATTGTTTGGCTTTGGGTAAATGTCTTCTTTAATCACTTTGAGTTGCACATCCACCAAGAACACAGTTCGGTGGGTTGTACTTGAACATACATTGACATGAACCTTATGTGATCTGGGTATTATATATCATACCCCAAAATAAGGGGGTGTATTTTCTAAATACATTGGTGAATGGAAGCTACTGAACTGTGCAAGGGAATTGAGATTTTACAGCTCATCTAGTGAATCTGGTTAACGGCAACGTTTGTAAACATATTGAAATACAAATGTTGGATTTCTAATTCTTTGGGCCTTAACTATTCGCAGAAATAGCAACAAAAAGAAGCCAGGACGGCTGGTCTGCTAAAAGACATCAACAACAAAAAGTAGTAAACACTATATTTAACGGGGGAGGGGGGGGGGGGGGTAAATACTTTTAACATAAACTTTCCAAAAAAAAAAACGGGAAAAATTGCGCTCCTATCTAAATGAACCTAACGGTGTTTGTTTCGATCGTCTTTTGGGATACCCGACCAACCCAGAAGTTCCATTTTGTTTTTCGTACGCCAATTTTAATGGTAAATTACTTTTGCCCAAAATTTTATGTAATTGCCTATATCCGTTGCGAATATTTTGGTGAAAAAAAAAATCGGCCATGGCGTTATTATGCTAATTGGCCTTATAAGCATTTTGGTAGCGCTATTCAAAATTTGTTTTGCCCCTTAAATCGTACTGGAGTATTTTTTTTTTTATTTCAGCAATCTAAATGTATTTATTTTCTCCTATTATGAGCCAAATTTGATGGTAAAAGTCCTTCGGGAAAGTGGTTTTTCATTTTTTGGCGGGGAATTGGGAGCACGTTGCAAAAATCGGTTTTTGGACTGCCATTTTGAAACGGTACAACCGATTTTCATTTTTTTCCTGTTATGTGGTCGTGTTGATGTACCCCATCAATGACCAGAGTTTTGGTAAACAAAAAATCCACCGGCAAAGTGCCCCCCCCCCCTTATACACAAACGGGAGTGCACAAAGCCTTATACACTTAAGTGTTAAATTTCAACCTTCAAATCAATTCTCCCTGGAAAATAGATTTTAAAAAAATACTTTTTTTAATGGTTAAGCATCAATTTTAGTGCACAAGTTAACATAACTTTCCTATATGAAATGATGGCTTTCTCTACCCAAACTGAAAATTTTGTTTCTAACGAAACTTAGTGGTGAGTTTAATGGCAAGTCGAAGACTATAATATCAACAAGAGAACACGATGCAGGTAAAATCGGAACAAGCAACCCTAAAGCTGACTCAGAGATTTCGAAATATATATTTTTCTGTGGAATAATTAAAAAATCGTCAATTAGAACTAACGATAGTTTGACCTAAAATGCTCAATTCCAAAGTTTGAGATGAATTCGGAGTTTTCGTTTTCATGCAGTAAACACTTATGTCTAACATGACCAGTGCCATTGGATACTGCGTATAACAACAATTCGATCCGGTGTGGCAGGAGATATAGCCCGAGAACAATGTGACATAGGGCAATCGATTCAGTTGACTCTTCACGGCTTTCTTCCGTTGCTCGTCTACGGAGCCGACTATGATACATGCCGGACTATGGATTCCTTTTTTTTTTTTGTTTCCCCCCCCAAACCGGAATTTTATAACAAGTTGTGATTTTATATTTGAAAGGAATTCGATTGAAGCTTAGCTATTTCCAGAGAAGATGAGAAAGAAGGAGATTGCTCGATTTGCAATCCAATTACCCATGATTACTCTCTTTCACCGGCTCATTGTTTGGGGAACTTCAAGGGCCACTCGATTGGACTTTGACGGGGCGAGTAATGCATTACTGGGAACACGACAAGTGTGCACAATCATATTGCAATAGGCTTTCTCGCTCATTCAGTCGGAAAACCGCGTTGTGTCAAATGCTCATACACACTATTTTTTCACCCCCTTGTACCCAGGGGGTGCCGCTTTCAAAACCAGTCGTCCGTGCTGGGCGCTGACATTTTGAGTATTGCACGGAATAATTATCATTTGGTGCTTGTATCACACTTAGTCAATTCGATACAAACAATCCGCCAAAATATCAGTTGTTTGATGTTGGGTGCTATTGGTGGTTAAATTTGTCTACTCATGGCCACTCAACGAATGAATGACACATAGCCGTCTTGATTTAAATAAACCCGCCTCAATGAATACACATCTTTTCACCTAAGCCGCAGCATTGCCTTAATGAGAAAAAGAGTATCTGAGCACAATGATCCAGGTACACACTATTATTACACACTAAACCTGGCCACCTCTAACACATACATAATTTGTATCACGAACTACCCGATTAGGGTATATGCAAAGCGGCACCCACAGTAATGTGGAAGAATCGGGGCCATTGCTTTCTATTGTTTGGTAGCGCTATGTTTTCTTTGTGGTCGGCAAAACAGCGAGACGGTGATTTCTAAAGATTCCGTAACGTTTTGCCTCTCTATTCTATATAGAACCTCTTTGGTGTACCACACAGTGACCATTGAAAAATCCAAAACTGCAATTTTGGTTGGGGGGTCTGTGTCTTTCGGGGCGCTCTCTATCTCAGCTTTTTTTGCACGCTTTTTTTTACCAGTCAAGGTGTTTAATGACGAGCAAGACATAGGCAATAAATGTATATTTCGAAAACTTTCAAATGGTCTGAACTTTGACACAATATGCTCGAAACTGCCGAGATCACTTTTGTGCAGGTGGATCTACATAACAGTGGTGCGTTAGGCTGGTTATTCTTATTGTTAACCCTCGTCTACCGAAGGGGGGGGGGGGTGGGGGGTGTCCCCTTCAGGTTTTTTTTCCCGGCTTGCTACAACCCCCTTTTGGTGCCAAATTATTTATGGTAATTGTCAATTGACATGTTCACTCCTTTTAATCCAAAATAACAAACATCCAACCGGGGTATAGGTAGATACAGGGTTGATCCAAATTGATGGAGGGGGGGGGGGGGTCCCCCTCCTAGGAAGAGAGGTACCACATGCCTAACACCAATACGAACATCTATGGTCATCCTATTTCATTGATACCAAAAAGGGAGTACCAACAGCCTAGCATTACGTCACAGGGACGTTTTATAAATTTCGATCTCGCAAAAAATGCCATTTCCATAGACCCACACAGTGAAAAATTCAATTTTCGCCAAAAAGGTTAGGCAAAACAGAATTATGCGGGTTGGGCTCTACGTGATGGGAAATGACTAGTTTTAGGTTTATAGAATGACAGCATTTTAGAGCTATAATAAGGGTGTTTGAGTCGCTAAAAAGTGCGAAATACAATTTCCCACCCTATATTCAGTATTTTGTACTTTCCTCAACATATGACGTTCATGTGACGTCCATAATGGGAATTGTAGAACTTATGTTTGTACCAATGGAACGAAGACATCATAAGATCCTTTGGTACCAAATTACAGGAATCGGGTGTTCAGTCACGAAATCACGGGGGTGGTAACCCAAACCCCCCCCCCTTCGGGAGTTTGTTACAAAAATGGCTCCGGGAGACGGGGGTTAATGCCAATCTTATGTGTAAAGCAATAACGCAGGATACAAAGTTTCCAATGCAGCTGCTACTCCAAGCATAGACAAAAGAAAAGGAACAAGATTGTAATTATGGGATAGAGGTTAGCGATAATCTATGCCAGGTGAAGTATTCTTGACATAAGTAATTATTACACACTATCTGTTACATTTCAATTTGTTCCGTATGGGTTTGGATGTGTCTTGCTGGTTCGAATGGACACACATTGTTTTGCGAATAATTCGACGCTAAAAGTATTAATTCGTTGTTGATTGACAAAGTAATCTAGCTATCAACATATCGTCTCTAGTTGAAATGCACGGTGTCCCGTACAGTTATTACCCTTAAATCAAGCTCAAGCTTAGCTGATCAATGTCCAACAATAGCTTTGATGTTTTGAAAATCTATATAGTAGCATAGTACAAACCTGGGATGAATGACATAACGTGCCGTGTAAAGGTAAACTGAGGTTGACATACATGTAGATAGTTGATCATGTAATAACTTCCTTCTAGCCTAGAAAACACAAGTTTACCAGAAACCTTTTGTTATGTTGTTTTTGTGAAC
Source organism: Ophioderma brevispina (assembly GCA_023653785.1). NCBI lineage: Eukaryota > Metazoa > Echinodermata > Ophiuroidea > Amphilepidida > Ophiodermatidae > Ophioderma > Ophioderma brevispina. Next base: position 10,861 of record JAMKCH010001975.1, read on the forward strand.
GAATGAATCATTTAATATGGGAGCAAAGTAATTATTTAAAACACTATTTACCACCATTTTTGCATGCAGGAAAATATTGTCCCTCAGGATATAAGTGCCATGTTGGTCCAACGAACTAAATTGAACTTGGTTTTTCTGAGTTTACATAAAACCTATAAATAAACATGGCGTAATTGAACGGTTGATTAGGTGTAACCAAGGTTCACTAAGATTTTATACTTCTATTGGACCTGCCAAGATGGATATTATACGTTAGTAGATTATATAAGCCTCGAAAGGTGAGATTTTGCAAATATAGTGGGAAAACGCATAAGTAAATAAGTTGATTAAACTAGGTCTACAATTATTAAATGTTGGATTTGTAGACTTTGGGCCATGGCTATTCGCAGACAATAGCAACAAAACAGAAGCCCAGGATGTTCATGATGTTAGCTGGCCCGTAAAAGACCATCAGAAAGGAAAAAAAAAACAGTAAAAACACTTAGTAACGGGGGGGGGTGGGGGGGTGGTGGGTAGGTGGTGGGTACATACGTAACGTAAACTTTCGAAAATGAAGGGTTAAAATGTGCGCTCCTATCTAAATGAACTTAACGGTGATTTGTTTCGCTCGTCTTTTGGGATACCCGGACCAAACCCAGGAAGTTCCATTTTTATATTAAATGAAAGACCGTATTGTGTCATTGTCGTCCTTAAATTTTAACCTCAAAATCAGTTGTCCGAAAAAATATAAAATAAAATATTGTTTCTTGGTTAAGCATCAAATTAATTACAAAAGCTAACAATAGCTTTTCATATAATTATGAAGCTTTCATCTACCAAAACTGAAAATCTGTTTCTAACGAAACTTAGTAGTGAGATGTATGCCAAGTGCAAGATAGCATATCAAGAAGAGGACACGAGCAGTTGGCAGTTAACATCGGACCAAGCACCCTTAAGTTCCAGGGAAATGTACATAGAATTGATGTGGTTTGTGTTTTTTTTCCAAAAAGTCTACAAGGAGGGAACGAGAAAGCAGTTTTCAATATTTTGGTTTGTTGGTGATGACATCAGTAGTGAAACTAGTGATTTTTCAGAGGCAGTGAGAGTAATAGAAAATTCCGGTGACTGGAGTGATATATTAATGACAATGACTGTGATGGAAAATCAATAGTTTCATAATGATGTCACTTGTAGTGTATTCTTTTTTCGGCCCTGTTATTGGATGAATGTTCCCGTTAAAGATTTGGAGTAGGTTTCATCTCGTTTCACGGGGCCCTTTAATAATAATAGGTAAACAAGTGAAAGTGCGTAAGTCTGTTTTGATGAATGTTAATGCCAATCTTATGTTAAGCAATAACGCAGGATTTAATAATAAGTTTGCAATGAGCTGCTACTCCAAGCATACGAAAAAGAACGAATGCAATTATGGGATAGAGGTTAGCGAGAATCTATGCCAGGTGAACTATTATTGGCCCCATCGTAATTATTACACATTATCTGTTACATTTTCAATCGTTCCGTATGCGATTGAAGTGCTTTGTGTGCGCATGGACAACACATTTGTTTGCGAATTAATTCTACGCTAAAATATTAATTCCGTTGTTATTGACAAAGTCAATATTAGCCTATCAAAACAGATCTGTCTTGTTGAAATGCAAGGTCGTTCCGTACAGTTATTACCTAACATCATGTACATCAAGCTATCTACTTAATGCCCAACAATAGATTTGCTATCTGAAAATCTATATGGCATAGTCCAACCTGGAAGAATGACAAACGTTTCGTGTAAAGGTAGACTGAGTTGACATAGATCGTTGAATCATGTACTACAGACACACAGGGTGGCACCCTGGATCGAACAGAGAGTTACCGAAAACCTGTTAGATTGTTGCGTTAACGAATGAATCATTGTGGCGCAAGTACTCATTACAAATATTACACACCTTTGCATTGAAATTCTGTCCCTCATGGATATAAGGCGCCATGATGGTCCAACGAAACTTATATTGTAACTGTTTTTCTGAATGTACGTATAACTTAATAAAACATTGCATTTAATTTGAACGGCTGGTAAGGGTTAACTAAGGTGTCAATAAGACTATACTTCTATTTGGACATGCCAAGATTTCATATAGTTATTGATTATCTCAGCTCGAAGGTGATATTTGCAAATCTAGTGGGGAAAAACGCAAAAAAAAAAGGCGGAATATAGATTCAAAATTCAAACACACAAGCGGGAACGCAATTAAAATGATAAACAGATAGAAAATTACCACTGACACATGATTGTATATATATACAGCGACGTTAAAACGAAAAAAAGAGTTGTTGTTGAACATAACTGTTATATTATATAATTTACTCCTTGTTATTGCTATTGAACAACTGTCTATAATATTAAATGGCAGTATTTTATCAGACATACCTCGTATGCGCGTCAGCTGGTATCATGATGTTAACAACTGCCTAGTGGTTTACATCATATGATTGTTGAATCATGGCTAATAATCGCTTGTTGTAGCCTAAAAACAAACAAGTCCTTTCATCATGTTGTATTCTTATGACTACACTTGTGTAAATTTGCAGCGTCAAAAATGCAAAGCAATAACTCAATTTAGACCAACAATAGACCATAAACATCTATGTAACTTAACATGTAATTAATTTATTTCGTTTGATCACAAATGATTATGGTTCAGCGAACGTCATTTAAATCTATAATTTTATTTAATTTATTTATTTATTTATTTAGTTTATTTATTTATTTATTTATTTAGTGATTTATTATTATTTATTTATTACTCAGCAACGAATGAAGGACAAGCGAGAAAGCAAATGCTGGATAAGCTTGCCTGCCTCGGCAAGGAGGGCATTGAAAGACACTATGAAACAAACCAAGGTGCAAATCAGGCATTAAACGCGGGTGACCCGAGATTGAGCGGCACCATTAACCAAAATAGGGTAGGAAAGGCACTTCCTGTGATGAAATTCGTTTTCTTTCATGTTGCGAGAAAAACGTTGTTTATTTATTTATTTATGTATTGATTATGTATGTCTTTATTTATGTTTATTTACTATTTATTACGCAATGAAACTTTCAAGAATTTGGTAGGCTGCCTGAGTTTAGAATAAGCTTCACTCCGTCCACGGCTTCATTATCCTGATTAGGATTGGGCCCTATAGCACCACCCCCCCCCCCCCCGACACCATTCGGGAATTGGGAAAAATGATTAAATTTGTGATTTATTTGCTTATAGTAATATACAAAATATTGGGAGGCAATAATGAACCTCAACTTCGTAATGTATTAAATGTGTAAATATATGGGAGAAAAAAAGTGAATCTGAACTTTGATGCTACAAATCTGGCTAGATTGATGTTTATTTTATAGAAAACTACGGTCCATTTTTAGTACCACGCTCTCATCGATGGATCTGCGCAACGGCTCTTTACAAGAGAGATGTCGCACTTCAATTCTTGCAATCCGATCCGATCGGGGTATGGGTTGGTCAGCTACTAGTGCTTTATTTTCAATCCGAATACATGGATTATTGCGTTTCTTGGGGATTCAATACGGAAACATCCGATTGTGGTTCTTTGGTTCAGTCTTGGTCTTAGCATTCAGTGTAATTTCGAAAATTAATAAGGCTATCCACCATGTCGGCTGTTGAAAATGAACTGACTAATGATTTTTCTTTCTTAAAAGCGTGCATCACAGTATTGCTGGACCTACATTTTTTTTCACTTTGCATGTCCATTTGTCCATATACTCAATAGTCCAATCGACAATCAATGACTTGTTGTAGAACATATTTTTCGCAATCCAACAAATTAATAATTTATCATCAATACGAATCGGGGGCCAATCGATTTTTTCACCTCTCATTTTGGTAGATGTTTTTATAAGAAGTCCCATTGTGCAAATAGTATTACCCTTGGTTCCGTCATGCGCTGTTTGACTTTGTGGCAGAGTGCTTGAGAATGAATGGCAATACCTCCATTGCATCACTGGGACTTCTATATGAAACGTCTACCCCCCTTTTGATGAAGCCTATCTTTAATACTGATTGGATGAATAATGCCAAGTAAAGCCTTATGACACTTCGATTTACGAACGAACGTACAAGAGAAAGACTATAACTACTTAAGACAGCCTAATACTACTTTAAAAATGCCTTTGCCCGGCCGGTCGGAGTGTTTACATTTTTTGGGACACCCAAAAAGTGTCAAACTGAAGACACAAATAGATCAGCTAAATGAATACATTAAAATGTGTTGTTTTTTATTGGTTGGCCGAGCGAAGTTCATAACGATAGCAATTGATTTTGCATCGCATATTGGCAGTTTGTTTAGTTAATATCGTAATAATTCCCATCGTTCTAATTGATTTTTTTTTTCTTCCGGGTACTTAGAAGTAGTAACTTTTTTTGCTTGGAGTGAACAATTTATAACGGTAATTTATTTAATTTAAATTATGTACGGTACGGTGTCTATTATTTTTACTTGCTTGGGTGTCAGGCATTACAAGTTACGGTTTTTCTTGATTTGCCGAGTGAGTGCAGACGGTGACATTGAAGTTGCATTTCGCATAGTGCATTTTGTTGGTTATAGTAACTACTGTATTTACTTTAACATGTCATTTCTCCATCAGTTCTAATATATTTTTTTGGTCCATTTGACAATCGAACCTAATGATCGATACTATAGGAAACTATTACTTTTGGCTTGAGTGAACAATTTGAACGCTATATTTTCCCATTTAATTATGTATGGGGAGGGTGGCGATGTTTTTAATTGCTCATATGTCATGGCGGAGAAGACTTTCAGTTGTTATTACGGGATGTTGATTATCTGCTGGGTTTCCGGCAGATCTGGTAAGAATAGATTAAAATAATAATAATAATAATTAAAAACAGGCAAAAAGGATAGTGACCTGGATATAATAACATTTGAAGTGAATCAAACTCACGTGGTTTTTGCCTTTTGTTATATCATTATATGTGTTCATAGTTTCCCTAAGTACGTGTAGCCTGAGCAATAAATTGTGGTCTGTGCGTTGTAGGAGGGAGGGGGTAACCACCCAGAGTATAAAATACATATTTGAAATACTAAACCCACCCAATAAAAACAAGATCCTCTGCGATAATTACCCAAAACAAATGGTACTACGTAAAGGAAATGGGGTGAGATGCGCCAAGAAGAATTAAATGAGCTGTTTACCCGCAATATTGAAAAAAAAAGCGTTGAATTAATAAATTCAATTAATAAGGATTACGAACATATTAAATAATCTGACCGCTCAGTCGTTCATGCCAAACAAGCCCAAGAGGAGTGTATGGAGTCCAGCCCAACAATGCCACAGTTTTGGAAAACATCACCACAATAAGGCGGAGGGATACCACAACAATTATAAGTCTTAGGTAATGGGCTACCCACGAAAATGACTCTCTAAACCGACGTTTTAGAAATGGACTTATGACAAGCAGCCAAAATTTTATTCTTTCATGTGGTTTATTTAACATAAATCAGGTCATGGTTTATTTATAAAATAATATTGCAAATTATGGCAATCAAGAGCACATTTTCCCATAAAATTATTCCATATTATATCATCCATTGAAGAAACGGTTAACATGCATAGACTCCTTTTGAAGGGTTCCAGGGAACCTGTCCACAAACAGGAGTAGGAAGACCGTGTACATTAGGGTTATCACTTAAAAACCCGACTTTTACCATCATTATAGCCCACAAAGCGTCAGTACTTATGGCATTGATCATTCTTTCGTTCGTCTTTAAACAAACCCCCTTTTTCAACATTATGACACTGAAGTGACCGGGGTGGCTATTGACCTCAAAATGTTTTCAGCGCTCGCCGCTTACGCGTGGAGTTTTTTTTCGCCGATTTTTTTGTAATGTCTGACTTTTAAATGCGCTTATTTTTATACCAAAATAATTAAATTCGGAACAAGCCGTAATGAGTTAATTAGTGCATGGTCCATGGACCCCCCTGGGACCTAACGGAAGTCAGCGAGAATATTCATAAAAGATCAAAGAACCCAAGCATTTTTTGCTGATATGTATGTTCATATATACACAGGGTTCAACAATTACATCTTGCCAAACTGTCAACTTTCCATAGTAAAACAATGCACCAGTGAGGAAAGATTCATTTTTCACCAAAAAAGTAGGAATATCCCATTTTCACGCGTTTGTTGGCTCTATTGAGGAGAAAATGAGTAGTAGTTTATATAATCAGAGTGTTAGTAGTATAATGATATGTTTGGCCAGTAAAATGGAAAATATTCAATTTTCCCATCGTATCCAATATTTTCCCACTTCTATCAACTTATGACATCATAGTGACTTCATATGGAAATGTTGGTACTTATTTGCTGGCATGGAAGAGGAAACTCTAAATGTATCTGTGGGGAAGGAACCAAATTTTTAGATGAGGAATGGGGTGCCTCAGTAAAGAAACTCACTGGGGTGGCAACCCCTCCCCCCCCCAACACCACTCACCTTCGGGAGTTTGTTAAAAAACATGGCTCAGGTAGACGAGGGTTGAGGGTATTAAAACTTCTTAATACGTCATACCCAAAGTGCTGAAAAATGTATTGCAAAGTATAATATAGGCATTTCTGAAGCATTATGGGATTGCTTTAAAACCACACTCTGAACAAGTCCTGGGACCATGTGTGGTCGTATCTACTCAGGCCAATGTGATAATAGCGATAAAATTGAGTTAAGCTTATTAGGCGCTGACCAGAAAGTAAAACATTATTTTTCATTCCTTGATTGATTGCCTGCTTGTAGCTTAGGCTTCGTTACAAGCTTGCTAGTGACGTTTCGAAAGCATGTGGCCTGACTCAACTTCATTGAATGACGCTAGTGTGGGGTCAACTGAAGAGAGAGCGAGAGAGACGAACGGAGGGGGGAAAGGGAGAGGGTTAGTGTGTGTGATAGAGAGAAGAGGAGCGGGAGAGAAAGCGAAGACACGTGGACTATTATAAATATAAAGTCAGACGAAATTTACTCATACCTTAATTCTTTGAACATGGCAAGCGACTGTAGTCGCTGAAATATCAATATTTTATAGCTTTTGTTTCAAAAAGGTCAAATTATTTTTTTTCAGGGCATATTCAGAATCAGCATAAAAATGTATTTCAATGGACAAAAGGATTACGACTGACCACCTCAAAAAAAGTGGTACAATCAGAAAAAAATTGGATAAATATGAAATTTCCATATAAGTCGTTATTCAAACTTGGCATAATATTAAAGAACACAGACCGGGATTTCCAGTAGTGTTTGTTCCAAATTAATTGCTTTGTTAATTCAGAGATATAATCAATTTAGTGCGAAACACCAAAATCTATTTTGTCCCACTTTCATGCATAAGCAGAGTTGTTCGAGTACTCTGCTGTCTTGAACCTCACAAAAGACTGCAACTTGGCAAAAGATACAAAACACAGATTAAAGTAAAAAGAAAGTTTACTTTTCTTGACACAGGCTTTAAGTTCAATGATAAATATTTTCTATTCATAAATAATAAACAAACAAACATTTATTGCACATTTCAATGAAATGGAACTTTAACCCTCGTCTACGCTCCTTTTCATCCAAAAACAAACATCCACCGGGGTATAGGTAAGATATAGGGTGATCCCAAAGTGATGGATAGGGGAGGGGGTGGCAACCACCCCACCCCCTTCGGTAGACGAAGTACCAACATGCTTAACACAACACAGGAACATCACAGACACTTGATGTTGGTACCAATAGATAGCTATGGTCGTCCTCTTTCCATTAATACCAAAATGAGTACCAACATACCTAGCATTACGTAACAATGACATCATAAAGTTCGCATGTCAGCAAAACTGCCAATTTCCATAGACAGTGAAAAAATCAATCGGTTTTTTACTCTACTTGATGGGAAATGACTAGTTTTATATAATGAAAGCATTTTAGAGCTATAATAAGGTGTTTGAGTCGCTAGAAGAAACTCTAAGCTATCCTTTGGTACCAAATTTACAGGAATCGGGTGTTCAGTAACGAAAATCACATAGGGTGGTAACCACCCCCACCCCCCTTCGGGAGTTTTGTTACAAAAAAATGGCTCAGGTAGACGAGGGTTAAATTTATTACAAAATTGGTATCTGTAAATCACGCCAGAAGGAATATAGTTGCAAACAAAATAAACACTCAAAATTCAAAGAAATTGTTTAAAAATATTACACTATCTTTGTGCATTAACTAATAATTGAAGTCGATAAAAATTTGAATTTGGAAGCAAAGTATTAATGTGTCGGTAGGAAATTGCGTTTCATGATACTTCAAGACCATAAAACTCTCTCCTCCAAAGCAAATGGAGGGCGCTTTATCGGCCATGATTCTCTTCTAACAAACAGCAGAATGTCGAATATTATACACTTTATCTTAAAGGCAGAACTTACTGAAGACAATTTGCACCATTATGTAACTATTTTCGCATCTTTTAAATTTTCTTTATGAAGTTAACAGATGTGAATTACTTATATTAACTAATTCTTTCACCGTTTTCACTCAACCAGAAAGTTCCACAAACTCGATTTTTGTGTTCCGTAGTGAACTAGAGTTACCTCTCAATTGAAACAAGCAAATGAGATGAAACAAAAAATGTGGGAAAGCCTGGTCTTTTTTCTTTAATATGATGTACAACACGACTTACTTTTAATGAGATTTCATAATGAAAAAAATCCATTGTACCATTTTTTTGAGACAGGCTGCATAGTAGCACTTTTATCGACGTGCACTATATGTCATCACCATACGAATGAAATAATGAAGTAAAAAAATAACAGAAAAAAAACACACATAATAAACACTACTTCTTATATCCTAGCACGTACTTCCAAGTAAAAACATTTTGAAATGATATTACAAGCTACCGTGAATTTTTAGTGGAGCAGTCTATCCTCTCTGGCGTCACACTATTCCTGCTGTCGTGGATTTTCATGTAGACATGTACGATTACTAATATTTTGGTATCAACGTATTCCGATTGTGGATTTTTGGATGTGTAACAATTAAGTAAATCAAATCGGGCTATTATATAGATGTTAACTTTTTAGGTAAGTCGGGGAAGGCGTGGCGGTGGATCACGAAATGCCCCTTTAAAGCGTTTTGATCTGAAGGGTGTCTCTGTGAGTTTGTCCAAGTTACTATCAGGTTTTTAAACAAATCGACAAAAATGTCCCTTTAACAGTAAAGAAAGCCAGTAAATTTACAACCATTAACGGAGCGTGTAAATTTACAAAGATTTCTAACGGTGTAGGTCGTACACATTGGCGACACACATAATTGAAACATAATTGAACGAGTGAACCAAGTGTCTATAGCTACGAAGAATTGGCCATTTGCTCTCCCTAGTAATCAACAAATTTATTAAATGCAACACATCTATCTCGATTTTCTCATCAGGCATATGGTAAAGAGGTTCCTTCAAAGAACACTTAATAATACTAAATATCCTTTCAGGTTCACAGAGGAGTTTATTATAAATTGATGCAGTTTGTTTATTTCTCTCCGACATATTCCAAACATTATTCAAGGATTTCGTAAAAATCAGATTAAGTCCGCCTACAAATCTTCCACCGTAAATAATTAACACTTTGGGATTGTTTTACTTGAATTACCTAGATACTATTATTATTATTATTCTTAAATTTTAAGAACCTAACATTTCCAAATTTTAAAACAAATAACACTTCTAGATTGAAAAATCTTAACGATTTTTTTAGTAAAAACAAGATAAATATATATATAAATCAAAACACTAAACTAAATTGCACTATAAATTCATATCCGGACATGTCAAAAACTTTTGGATGGATGGTTTGACGTTATTTATTAATTTATTTATTAATCAAAACATTATAATGCAGAGTAAACATTCTAAAAATTAATTTCTTTAGTTTTCATACATTTGAATTCAAGGTTAATATGTATGGGTTTGGCCAGCACATATGCACATAAGAGGTTTTAAACTGGGTGCCATTTTCACATAGGCGCTTTTGATTCAAAGGTCAAATGTATATCAAGTTTTATCTTACCCAGCGACGATATATTTTTATTTATTTAACTGTTTATTTATTTTTGTAGACGAAAACACATTTGGTCGGGAAAATGGCGAGCATCGTATGTATTGTACATCGTTATGAATGCGGGTAATGAGCTTAAGTCAATTTCCTGACCTGATTTCTTGCTGGGTTGCCCAGGGAAATCGCTACCGTCAATATCTGCTTCTGAAGGAGACGAAGAGTCATAATATGCCACCTTTAAACTATAAATGCCATGTGTAACCGAGAATAGCCTAATTAGTGGAGCGGTTTGGACTGCAAAATTGTCGACAACCCCTCCCCTCGGTACAACAAAACGCAACCACTTCTATTCGATAGTAATAAATAATTTTAAAAAATGATGGTTGTGGTCAAAAACTTTGGTGGCAGGAGTGTTTTTTTGGGTAAAAATCACGTTTTTGAGCTAAAACCTTAAGAAAATCAAGATTTATTAATAGTAAAACAAATTTTAATCATGATGCAATACTATCAATCTCTGACATTTATATTATAGATCCTGTTTTATACAATATATAAATGGTCTAGAATTTTAGCCCCCAAATCACTTTTTTCCTTAAAAAAAACATTTTTTTACCACATGTCACCACAACGAGTATTACCTGAACCCTTTATGCAATGTATAAAACCTATATCAATAACAGAAAGGATACCGTAAAAAAAATATTGTAAAATTTTTATTTAAAAAAAAATTTTAAAAAAATCGCTCAATTTGCAGCCCAAAATGCGTTTTTCGGCCTAGAAATCATCCCTGCCACCAAATATCCCAACCACAACCATCATTTCCTTAAATCTCATATATATATTTATCTTTCAAATAAAGGTGGTTGTATTTTGTTGTACCGAGAGCGGGGTAACTCGAAAACTAGAGCACCTTTCAAAGCTCGGCCACTCCGTTAAATGAGCTCATGATTGTACTAATTGCAAATATCTCACAATCCTTCATATTTTCCTTACGCCCTAGATCTAAAAAGAAAAATAGCGCTACCTCCTTTGTTTTTTTGTTTTTTTTTTTGCGGTGATCATTATAATAGCGATGTTGCGGCTCCTGTCGTTCGGTACTCATACAATAGGCTCCTTTTCAAGTTAGCTGTGCGCCTCGCTAGGTAAGGCTGTGTTGACAGTACTCATTAAAGGTTGTGGCCAACGAGAGTTTCACATATCAGTGTCCCTTAAAAACTCAAAAGTTCTGAGTTTGCCCTGATGTAAGGCTTCCCATCAAAAATATCCCATTTGAAAGGAGTTAAGCTGAGAAATGTTTATTGGTACAAAAATTGTGAATTTCTCATCGCTTATTGGAGCCAAATACGAAATTCAGCCTATGTTTACAGTGAAATATAAGCAAATGCAAAATCCCTTTCTTATTCTTTAAGACATTTTCTGATTATAATACAAGGTAAGAAAATCTATTGAGTGTCTCATCTATTTGAACTACTAATATGACACAAATATTTGGGTGCCCCTCAAAATCTCTCGTTGCACCTCGGAAAATGCATTATAAAAACAGGATCAGATACACGGAATTTTAGTTTACAGCTTGCATGTATCGGGTAATACGAAGCTGTGACAAGTATGGTATTAAGCAAAATCAGTATACGATGATTTTATGCATGTGGTCAGAGCCAAAGAAACGTTATATTAGTGATGTTATTTGAAAATCAAACCACAACCCTTCCATATTTACATATCATAGACTAAAGCTATAATTAAACCGCCACGTAGCCTTATTAAACTTTTGGTACACATGTAGTGACATCTTTAACACTTAAGTGTATGGGGGGGTGGGCGCATGTGCCCAAAATTTGATGTAATTGCCTAACTATCAGTTGCGCATGTTTTGCTGGGGGGAAAAAACAAATCCGCCATGGCGTTATTATGCTAATTAGCATAATTAAGCATTTTGGTGGCGCTATTCAAAATGTATTTTGCCCCTTAATCGTAGTGGAGTAACTTTTTAAATTTTTATTTCAGCAATGTGAATGTATTTATCTTCTCCTATTATGAGCCACATTTTATCTAAAAAGTCCTTCGGGAAAGTGTTTTTTTCATTTTTTTGGCGGGGAATTGGATGCGAGTTGCAAAATCGGTTTTAGGAGCGCCATTTTGAATCGGTGTGGTCGTGTTTATGTACCCCAATAATGACAAGAGTTTTGGTAAAAAAATCCACCGGCAAAGTGTTCACAAGACCTTATACACTTAAATGTGCTTGTTCCGATTTATGTGTATTGTGTTCTCTACTTGATATGAGAGCCAGTCACTTGCAAATACACCCTATCAAGTACCGTGGGAAACAACTTGCGGTTTTGATGGTAGACGCAATAATGCATGTCGCAAAGCCCTATTCAATACTGTGCTAATATTGATGGTTAACCACTAAAACGGCGGCTTTTTGTTTATATCTTGGGAATGAAATGGATTTGAGGGCTCAAATTTTAGGACGACAATGAGAAAAATATGGCCTTGCATCTGATATCAATATCGATACTACTTCCGGGTAAATCAGGGGGGTCCCAAAGACGATCGGAACACGCACCTTTAAGTGTTAAAGTGGGACACACTAAAATTGCAATAGAAGACAATTTTTGTAAGAGCTTTCATCCCGTATTCCATGTGACCTTAACACAAGAGCTGTATGGTGGTGTATGTTGATGACATTGTTATTGTCCGCCACATGACTTCTTGCGTCATATAAACTACTTTTTCAATTGCAAATTGTGTTTGTTATTTGACCTGAAGAGACAACACTGATTAGGCAAATACTAAATAGAATAGTGTTCACAACTCAATATTGAATCAGATCAATGTCTATACTTTCCGTGGTAGTTCGAGACTTCTATTAGCAAGAGTACAATTCAAATTCACCTCATAGATTTAATTAGGCGAAGGGAATATAAATGCCCACACGTTGCTGAAACATTTCCTTTACCTGCCATCCCTTCTGCGAAGAAGATAAAGCTTCTAATCGGATGATCGTATTCTCTATCACACTGGTTAGGTCACCGGTGTTAAAATAAACAAAACGTTCGTGTTTAGGGAAGCAGGATGTATATCCTTTGAGAGGTCATGTTAAATTTCAAACTGCATTACTCTAAGTACTAAAAATAGCTACATTTATTGTGTATTTTGAACTCTCTGATTACGCCATAAAACGTACCAATTTGAATCACCTATTTAGAGCATCCATTTTCACAACATACTCAATATTTTTTTTTAAAGATTGGAAATGACATTTCTGGGACAGCAAATTGGGCTCAGTGCGTTTCGAGATATTTATCAGTATGAAAAAGATCAAATGTGAAATACTTAAGTGCCTTATATTCAGCGTTCATATTTATGAATATGTCTAGAGTAAACACAGTGAAATTGAAAAATATGTTTTCACAAACACACATACACATAAACACGCACGCAGATACACACACAAACACAAATGCACACGGAGGTATTCTTCTGTACGACATTAAAAAGCGACTGGTTTGTTTTGCCCTTTTCGCCACCAAGATTAGTCCCACAGTCTCGGCTCTGCATTCCCATTTGGAGCACAGTTAGTTCAAAGACATAACATTTATTTATTTATTTATTTATTTATTTATTTAGTTGCGAATGGACCAAATTAATACATAATTAATTGTCCTAAAGTAAGACATGCACAATGACAAAAATACAGACTACTATTTTTTCAATCCAAAATACATGGCTATTTTTATGGGCTCCTTGAGCCACCCCCTTATCCACTTAAGTATTGAAAGTGATGGATTGTTTAAAATAACCGAATCGGACTCAATTAAAAAGTCTGATTTCTGCTGGTACTAATATTGTGAATAGATTAGTGTTATTATGATTAGTATCGCGTGACCCGTGCCTACCTGCTGCATGAAGAAACTTTTCACTCACACACACACTCTCGCGCACCACACAAACACACACACGCGCGCGAAGAAACACACACACACACGTGTGTGGAAGAGCGACTTACCTGATGCGTGATTTACTGACGGTGATAAGTTGGCAGTAGTGGATCTCTTAAATGCTACAGTGATTTTAAAATCTTTAATTAGAGCTTGATCTCACTAAAAGAAGTAGCTATAAACTCCCCTTTTCCCAACAGATCTATAATATAATATGGCCTTTCTGGAGACGCTCAGTTTTTAACTATAGTAGATTTCAAATTAAGTGAGACTTCTTGCATATTTCTATGTAGGCGGTGTTGATGTGGGGGTTCAATCTTCGACCATGCGGAGACTAGGCCATTGTAATCATTACAAAACATATTGTGCACAGACTCGGCTTACTGGAAACTGATGAAATCAGTTCTTACATGGTCTGTTAATGGTGAAAGCCACAGATGTTTGGTCTGATGTTTCGAAACACCCGTGCGGATGTTTCGAAACATCAGACCTCGAAACAACAAACCTCAGACCTCGAAACATCAGACCCGGAAGTAATTTCATTTCCGGGTCTGAGGTCTGTTGTTTTGAGATCTGGTGTTTCGAGACACCCCCCACCCCGGTGTAGCCTTTTATCAAGGCTTTGATTATTTATTCAATTTGTGTGAATCCGCCCCTCTCTGGACCGCTCAAAGTTGAGTCGTAATCAAAGTATTTTCGCAAATATTCCTTTCTTGGTTAATCATTGATTTTCGGGATATTTCTTCTCGAAACTATAGCGATCGTTGATTGGTCAATGAAGATGTCATTGTTCGCTATAAAATAGTTGAGGTAGTTCATAGAATACCAGTTTTATTGGAACTGATCCATAAAACCTTGAATTGTTGGGTTTTTGTTAACCGTTCAAAACACAAGCGAATACGCTGTGAATGTAAAATGGCGAACACTGTTTACTGCTGCGAAAACTGACCCAGTGAAAATCACTGGGATTACTCCGTTTTGTCACTGTGGATTATTCCGGAACTACCTGGATAGATTGTCTGTACTGTGCTGAGTAATGAGCGTATTTGAAGCTACGGCTACATGTACTGATGTGGCTGCAACGTTTTTACTATAAATGTGAATTACAGTCATTGTAGTGAACGATGTTTTTATTGTAGTGACACATAGTTTCGTTGCATCGTTTAGGCCGTGGCATGGTTCGGCCGTGAGTTTATGCCTTAATTGTGCATATGTTTGGAGGTGCCTTGTCATTGATGTCATGGTAAGGTTCCCGAGTAAGGTTTCTGTCTAGACTAGGCAGAAAGTGCGGTGTCCCCTAAATTCATCGTGCGTGAATTTGTGAACTAGGCTTCATTCTGCTTGAATTTTGGGATGTTTGCCACACATCGCGCGTCCAGGAATTCATCATTTTAATTTAATTTTCAAATCACTTGTCCATGTCTGTGATTAATTGAGAGTGGCCATTATTGACTGGTCACTATACCGTACGAAATATTTGTAAAATATTCAGTGTTCGTTCAGATAGAATTTGGAAGATAGTTCTACGGAGTCGCAAAGGCACAGTTTGAGTGTGCAAGGTTGGTTTCAAAGAGATGCCCCCATCCATTTCCGTGCGAGCCTTCTGAGGCGGTTTACACGGGACTGCGTCTGGCAGCGACTGCCTTGGGTGTTGATTGAAAGTCAGCTGCGGTCCATTGTGACTCCACGGTCTTCGGTGTTGGGTCATGTGACAGTTTTTCTCCATCTACGTAGTGATGTTCAGTTCTCTTTTTGCGCCATCGATTTGCCATGTGTGTGTCACAGAGCTGACTTTCTTGGGTTTGCTGAGTTTCAATATGCCATCGGTGGAGCGAATTGGCGTTACAGTGATTCGGGCCGTACGCAGGATTTATTTTTTTTTGGGGAGGGGGGTGGTGCGGGAATACACATATCGGAAAAAAGTGGACTTTTTTCCGAAAAGTGGACTTTTTTGAGTAAAAGTCCTAACCCCCTCACAGTGGTCATTTTTTTTTTTACTTTTTGAACTTTCATCACCCAAAAAGTGGATTTCTTGGCAACATTTTTTTTTAATTTTGGACCTTTTTATCCAAAAAATCAGCAAAAAGTGAACCATTTTTTGACCCTTTTGTGGGAATTTGGGGGGGGTGTGCGACTCGCACCCCCGCTCCCCCCCCCCTGTGTACGTGCCTCAGTGATTTAGGTCTTTCTGCAACACTGTTTCTAAGGACTCAAAGGAATCAGCAGCTAATCCAAGTGCCGTGTCGTCTGCGTAGGAGTGACTGCGAACAATCTCCCTTTGGGCATATCTGAGACGTAGATGTTGAAGATACTGGGTGCCAGGGGCGGATCTCAGCCCTGGCTGGGGGGGTGCCAAGATAAATGGCTAGAATGGCTGGTAGCAGGGCGGATGCGGAGGGTGTGTGACCCCCCAGCCCCGCCCCCCCCCCCCCCCCCCCCCCCCTGCCGTTTGCGAAGTTAGGGAAGCTCTGCATTTTTTATCATGCCTCCAGCTTTTTCGCAAGGTAGTTGAAGGGGGAATTGTTCCAGATCACATACATTTCTAAATGCGCTGGAAAGAGTTCTTTCAAGGAAATATATACCCGGCGAGCACACGAGCGCCGAATGTTTTAAATCGTTGTGATTTGACAAAAATATTTACCTTTTCAACAGAAATCAGAAATATTATTACCACGTGCATGATTTCTAATTAGGGGCGGATCAGCCCCTCTATACACCACCAGGGTGGGCCCAATGAAAATGATACATTTGCATCCAAAGCAGCCATGACGCCGTGTAAGCGGCGTGGAGGGGTTTCCCGACCTCCCGCGCCAAGCGCAGAAAACTGCAATGATCGTTTTGTTCATACACAATTTGTTATTGTTTTACCTAATAATAATTACAGATATGATAAACGGTATTAAAAAGAAAAAAATATAGTTGATAGTTTGTTGAATTAACTACATGTAAAGTGTTCAAGAAGTATTTCATGTTATATTAAGCTGCAAGGGGTGGGTAATGAGAGTCTATCCCCGTCCGCGCGAATCGCGGAACCCCTGCAAAACACATTGTCTTAGTGTCAAATTTGATAGAAACAATGTGAACCTCTACAAGCTTTTACAAGGTGGTTAACTTGATAATTCTAGGATGATCAACGGTCTTTACATATAGGTTGATGGGTTACGGTTTTGTTTGAAATAATCGCATAAAGAGTTCATGAAGAGTTTCGTATCAAGCGGCGCAGGGGTGGGTGGGCCCCCTCCCAAGCTTCAACGCGTAAACCCTGCCACATTCCATTCCAAAAACACTTTTGCTTATGCAAAGTTGATAGAAACAATTTGAAATTTACAAGTGGTTCCCTTCCTTATGTTTCTATAGATATGATCAACGTTCTTAAAATCACCATTCGATCGATCGCCGTTTGTGTGAGATGTAAAAAAATAACAACAAAAAAAAAGACCTAAAGCTACATGCCTCTAGCTTTTAAGTGCTGAGGAACATGGCCCATCTTTTCAGTGTTTTGCATAAACCTGTCAATACCAATTTAAATCTATCTTACGGACAAATTAGATCCCTTAGAGAAAATTATTTCAAGGTATGCTCTTCTACAGGGTGTCTATAAAATGTCCATGATACTTTACTGCTGACCCTCAACTCGACAAGTTCTTTCAACCGTATTTTTCTGACCTAATCGTAATACTCATGTTTTTTTGACTACATAGATTCTGTAAAAATGCAATCGCTTGAAAAAAAGGAAGCAATCGGAACCCACCCTTTCCCATTTTTTCTCCCAATCCAGTAGGAGTTCACAGAGTACACCACAATTTTGTCTAAACGAATACCTTCATTCATATTATCAATGATATTCTTCCAAAAATTGGTTTATTGTGGCACTGACATGTTAAAGTATAACAAAACATTCGTCTCAAAACAATAAGAATATAAAGCCTAGTACGTTTTTCTTCAAAAATTGTTTGCACAAAATATGTACAAAATGATATGGATCAAGAAAACTTTTCACGGATCATAGCATGTTAGACAATTTTAAACAATTTGATGAAGTTCTCTGTGCGAATAAACAACATCAATTTGATCAGATGGAGCTTTCATTGGTCAATAGACATGTTTAAAACAAATTTGAAACGATCAAGTAATTGTATTTTTGATAAAGAGTTTTTTTTAACTTAACATTTGCCAAATAGTGCACTGTCTAAAGACACTTTGAATATTTCCCAGATCCCACAAAGTATATAATGTTACATGTCTGTTTGTCTAGATTTCAATGAAGTCTTCCTTTAACGTTGACATTTTCACCCTTGAACTTGAAGAATGTCTTCATTTTTTTCCAGCCTTTAGAGAATATTTTTTGAATGTTTTACAATATTTTAAAATTAATAATCCACTTATATAATTAATTGAATTAATATTCAGACAAAATGAACATAGAACTCACGGGGTAAAATAGATCACTTAAAAACAAATCTATCACATCTGTCTAATTTCTTCACCAAATTACTTCATTCAGCATCGATCTAGACAAATAGATGGAATAAGAAAGAACTTAAATGTACATTCTGTAATGCACATATTGTCAATAAGAGATATGACATGCATGCTATATTGACGAGGAGCAGCCAGGCATCGTAGGGGTTGTTAAAACGTGGCTCCATATTGATGTATCAAACGCTGATTGCAATCCCAGGTTAATACAAGATTGGACAGAAAACCAAGACTCATGGAGCATGTTATGAAGCCTACAAGACAGGAGTCAATACTTGACACTTAGTTATCACTTCAAACCCTAATATGATTTGCGAAGTACAGTGCTTTAGTCTGGTGCCCCACAAACCCGGAGTATCGTCCACACAATTGTTTTTTATGGTTTTCTAGTCTCTTTAAGACGTACTGATTCATATCTGCCCTGATTCCACAGGCAGCACCCTATGAGAGTTTTGAAATAATCCAATGATGGGGCCGCCAAATTGGCCGTCACTACACATAGAGGCCATATCTCAGGCTCCCCCCTGGTCTTGGTGGCTTGGCTATGTTATTTAGGGGTCAAGGAAGGTGTATTGCATGTCATTATCTAACATCTGAAATCCTTTTACATTGAAATCCAGATGGCCGACCAACAATACCCACCCCAACATACAAATGTTGGCATTAAACCTTTCTGTTTATATGGAAATTTAAAACAAAAAGGTTGCTGAAATGTCTAATCCAACATGGCTGCTGATCACACTAATAACATATAATATGAATATTTGTCTGTAGGACTTGTAGAGTGGCCAATAAAGTCCACATTCATACTTTCACTGCACTGCAGCAGCATTGCTGTGCAGTAAATTTACTGCAATGTTCCGTCACTTCCGCTGCACTCCTAATCGATTTACTGCAGGTCAACCCATGTCACTGCAGATCACGGGTTGCAGTACATTGCAGTAAACTTGCGAAGGATTGCAGTAAAATTGGCATACTGCACCACTGACTGCACCCCACTGCATCTTGCTGCATCGCCAATTAAAATAATATTAACTTAGTTGCAGTACTGCATTGCGTTGCAATACTGCAAGTGATTGCAGTAACGATTTTGGTAGGCTGCATTGCAGCACTGCACTGCAATGCAGTGAAGTATGAACGGACCTTTAGTTAACATGCTCACTAGCTGTGTTCTCACTGTAAATTTAAACCGACTCATCTGAGTGTGCGATTGGAGGAGCCACGCTTTCCTTAACCACCCAGTCTGTCCATCTATTTTGGCATTTACCTATCCTATTACACTCACAATAGAACGCGGAGGCTCAGCTGTACAACCACAGTGAATCAGTTTATGTACTTCAGGAGGTGCTGGTGGAACATCAATTGGTACTGCCACAGACGTATGGGACTTATTTGGTTGTCTTTGAGCCATCCATAGGTGCATGGATCCAGGAAGGGTGGGTACTCATTTAATGATGCCTTCTAAAATCATACTTATAAATGGGCATGCTTGACATTCCCTGTGAATGCTTCTGTAGTTGGTGGATATACCTTAGCTTTGATTTTTTTGCCACTTTGCCAACCACGTATCATATCAAATGTCACATACATGTGCCGCAACACATACAGTAGCTTCTATGCCAAGATTGTCAAGTTTAAGCCTTTCAAAAGCATTTTTACTACCTTTGCTTTGCCAAACCCCCACATGTCAGCTATGGTATTGCAACCAGACAAAGCAAGAGCAGCGAGCATTTGTGACACTCTCTCCACATGCTACTTGGCAGTTGCCCCAATGTCTATCATGTATGGAGCTGGTAGCCTCCATCAAGAGATGACAAGTGAGCTTACTGAGAATGTAGGAGTGTAATTTAGCAAGATGAAAACATCGGCGTCATCGCATTTCTTTGATGCAACTGATCCCCTGATGGGCAGAAGCTTCGACTTCTTGAGGTATGATAACATCAAAGGCCAAATTAAAGGGACTGTACAGGGCTTCGTCAATGGCTCCCTGAAATACATCATGGACAAATTGAGTCAAGCAGATGTGTATCTTTTATTCAACCGCTACTATGACCACAGCATCAACACCAACGGACAACTTGTGCATCCTGGCGGGAGTTGCTTCGCCGGACATCCGTCGTGGTGTAGCGGGCATGCGGGAGCATGGCTGCCGGGTATCCGATGTGGAGTACCCAATGTCTGGACAGGAACCAGTTGCTAAGAGAGTTTCTTAAGCAAATCCAACCCTTTGAAACAGTCTCTAGGGAGTTTGAGGGTGTTGTCTTGTTTTCAACCAGCGGCGGTCTGTTGGTATTGAACTTGGTATGTGAAACTTCAGCCTGGAGCTGGCTCCTCGTGGGTGAGTGGCGGTGTTAGGCAGGTTGGAAACCAGGGTCGACCAATCTGGGTTTTCCTTGCGGAGGTGGGGCTGCCTTCAAGTGGATCGGGACGCTACCTGATCATCTCTTGGTCTGCCCAATGCTGGAGCAACAATGCGGACCTTGCAGAATTCAGTGAAGCAGCCAGACATTGTACACACCTCTGGCTGAATCATATTTGAGAACCACTGTGTTTGGACACGATAAGAAGAAGCAGCATCAGGGGTAGTACTAGAAGTGGTCGTGCTGGCTAGCAAGCAAGCAGGCGTCACCAACTCAGTCCAAATACTCCTCTGCAACCTCAGCAGATCGACCTTTAATGTTACTTGGAACAAGTTCAGATTATCGACCTGATTTGTAGCAGCGAAGAGCCTACAAGCCTCCATTACCACAACTTACCACAGACTTGTAGTGCCAGAACCAGCTTGATTCCAATGATAAAACAAGGGGCTTGTGATATAGTGTAGCTGATCTCAAAACAAATCATGGCTGATGCTATTATACTCCTAAAGTCGCAACTGCTGCCAATTAGGCGATCAGTCGCATCAAAGTAATTCTGTGATGACACCGATGGTTTCATCTTGCTTTTGTATTGTACATTCTCAGTAAACTCCCTTTGGGTCAACTCTTCATGGAGGGTATCCAGCTCAAGCCTCCATGATAGACATTGGGGCAACTGCCAAGAACGCATGTATGGATAGCGACACGAGTGCTCACAGCTCATGTTTTTTCTGGTGCTATATAGAAGTCTCACATGGGGACATGGGGGAACGCTTGGCACTATTGTTGCCCAGATGGATGACGACGTCATTCCAGATGCTACGGCATTTGTTGGGGCAGTGTGCTATGAACAAAGCCAAATGGACAATTCCAATGTTGGATTATGATACGTGGTATTAGGGATAAAGGTCTTGCCAGCAACTCGCAGAAGCAGTCACAGAGAATGTCAAGCACGCCAATTTGGCAAGTATACATGTTATTTGGAAGTCATCATTAAATGAAGACTCACCCCTCTTGGATCCATGCACCTATGTATGGCTCACAGACAACCAAACAAGTCCGCTTACCCCCATGATAGTGCTAAGTGATCTTTCTACCACACTTCCCAGAAGTACAATCACTGTGTATGTACAGGGGCTATCCTTCGGTGATCGTGCACCAAAATGCGGAACATTATTATTCGCCCAGCTGGCAATATGATAGGTAAATTCCAAAAAGATTGGATTAGGGTCTGGGCTGCTGAGTGAAGCTGTGGAGAGGTTAAAGAAGAAGAACCATAGAATAGTGACAATTGAATGGTGTTCATCAGTTAATATATGAGTATTCACCATAATTTATTAAGACATTTGAATGAGGTTTTAGCTAATATAGTTTTTACTTCACTGCAAAGTCACATATGAAAACTCTGACCTCCTACATATTAAACAGGTAAGGGTAAATCGCTTTCCTTGCTCCTTCAATCACATACACAGATGAGTCAGGGTTTGAATTCACAGTGAGAACACACCTTGTGAACATGACTGTAACACTTATTGGCACAGTAACAAGTCCTAACATGCCCTAGGACAAGTGCCTCTTCTTCATATATATGCACATCCTAGTAGGACATCAGATGTTAGATTTCCAGATGTTCGATAATGAAAGAAATTATTTTATTGACCCTTAAAACCTACCCAAAGCCACCAAGACCGACCTTATAGTAGCCCAGGGAGCTGATGTATGGCCTTCCATATGTCCTGGTGGCCATCTTGGCGGCCATCTTGGATATTTCAAAATGCTCAAGGGTGCTGCAGTGGCATCATGCAGATCTTGAATCAGTAGGTCTTGAAGAGAAAGAAACCATCAAAAAACATTGTGTGGACGCTACTTCCAGGTCTAACCAGAAATCTGGGTTTGGTATATTGCTCATTTAAGTACAAGCGACAAAAAAAAAAAAAAAAAAAACCACCTGCAATGATCGTTTTCATACACAATTTGTTATTGTTTTACCTAATAATGTTTACAGATATGATAAACGGTATTAAAAAGAAAAAAAATATAGTTGATAGTTTTGTTTGAATTAACTACATGTAAAGTGTTCAAAGAGAGTTCATGTATATTAAGCTGCAAGGGGTGGGTATGAGAGGGGATATCCCCGTCCGCGCGAAGCGCGGAACCCCTGCAAAACACATTTTCTTATGCAAATTTGATAGAAACAATTTGAACTCTACAAGCTTTTACAAGTGGTTAACTTTATAATTCTAGGTATGATCAACGGTCTTTAAATCTAGGTTGATGGGTTACGTTTTGTTTGAATTAATCGCATAAAGAGTTCATGAAGAGTTCGTATCAAGCGGCGCAGGGGTGGGTGGGCCCCTCCCAAGCTTCACGCGTAACCCCTGCAACATTCAGTTTCCAAAAACACATTTTCTTATGCAAATTTGATAGAAACAATTTGAAATTTACAAGTGGTTCACTTCATTATGCTTCTATAGATATGATCAACGATCTTAAAATCACCGTTCGATCGATCGCCGTTTTTGAGATGTTACGAAGTAAATGCTTCTATCTTTTAAGTGCTGAGGAACATGGCCATCTTTTAAGTGTTTTGCATAAAACCTGTCATAACAATTTAAATCTATCTCACGGACAATTTAGATTGAAGAGAAAGAAACCATCAAAAAACATTGTGTGGACGCTACTTCCAGGTCTAACCAGAAATCTGGGTTTGGTATATTGCTCATTTAAGTACAAGCGACCACAACATGTTGCGATGGGACTTAAATTACCTCGTTCAACCAAGTAAGCTACAACCAAAAAGAGACTACAGAAACGCCAACTATGACAAAATTAAAGCCAAGCTGAGACAGATAAATTGGGACAAAGATTTGGAAACCAAGAATAATGGAGAAATTACAGGACCTTATTCAATCAAAAAAGCTAAAAAGCAACTGTTATGGCTCACAAAGAAAGCACAAAAAATAGGGAGCCGGAAACAAAGAGCTTGGAAGAGGTAACAGAATAAGAAAACTGAACGAAATCTGTCAGAGAGAGGCTAAGCTAGAAGTGAGATGGGCTAAGAGAGATTTTCAAAAGAAATTAGCAGAAAACATTAAGGATGACCCAAAAAGCTTCTATGCCTACGTAAGGTCTAAACAAAAAGTCAAAGACACAGTAGGGCCCTTGAAAACCTACACAGGCAGTGTAATACAACCAGGACAACCTACTGCAGAAGCACTAAACGACTTCTTCTCGTCTGTGTTCACAGAATAGAAGCCAAATGTTCCAGTTCCTGATGACATATATCAAGGACCGGATGAGGAGAAACTAAAGGATATGGAAATCACTGCAAATGCTGTCAAAGTAAATTAAAAAACCTGGATCCCTCCAAAGCAGCAGGACCAGACGAAATCCCTCCATCTATCCTCAAAACATGTGCTGATGAACTGTGCATGCCTCTCGCCTGTATTTACAATAAGGAAGAAGGATATGTTCCAACCGACTGGAGATCTACAAAAAAGGTTCAAGATCCAAAGTATCCAACTATCGCCCAATAAGTCTGACGTCAGTCGCAGGGAAGTATTAGAAAGCATTATTAGAGATACAATTACAGAGCACCTTGACAAGTTTAGTCTAATACGCGAGTCACAACATGGTTTTAGGAAAGGAAAATCGTGTACTACAAATCTCAAAGAATACCTGGAAGTGATCACAAAGCTCATAGATAGTGGAACACCAGTTGATGTCCTATATCTAGACCTGGCAAATGCCTTCGACACCGTACCACACCAAAGACTGATAGCAAAAATCAAATCTTGGTACTTGGTACTTGGTATGATGATCCTTATTGCAGCTCGTTGAGCTAAACTAGGATGAAGTGCGAAAATGGCGTCTCCAGCCACAAGGTGCAAGTAAAAAGTAGATGTAGATGCAAAAAACTGGAAGCAAATCTCAACAAAACAGTCAAAAAAAAAAAATGTGCACTATATATACAGGAGGCTGGAATGGTTTACATCAATTTGCTGCCAGGCGAAGGAATCATAGTTCTGATGGCTGGTAGGGCTGCTTCTCTAAAGGCCGAGGCAGTAGAAATGGTGACCACTTGAGCTGGAAGGTTATTCCAAACACGTATGGACCTTGTGTAGTAGGCAAACTTATAGAGATCTGTAGTTGTAGTTCGGATCTGGTACTTAAGTTGATGATCATTTCTTGAAATGTATGTAGCTGGAACAACACATGTTGGGAACGATATTGAATCAGTAGGTCTGAAGAAGAAACCATCAAAAATTGTGTGGACGCTACTTCCATGTCTAACTCAGAATCTGGGTTTGATATTGCTCATTTAAGTACCAGCGACTCTGCACAACATGTTGCGACCTGGGACTTTAAATTACCTCGTTTTCAACCGAAGTTAAGCTACAACGGCAAAGGACTACAGAAACGCCAACGATGACAAAATTAAAGCCAAGCTGAGACAGATAAATTGGTCACGAAGATTTGGAAACCCAAGATACTGGATACATGACAGGCCTTCTTCAATCACAAAGTAAAAAGTCAACTGTCATGGCTACACAAGAAATCACAAACTAGCGGAGGATGAAACAAAGAGCTTGAAGACAGGTATCAAAATAAGAAAACTGAACGCAACTCTAAGTCACTACAAAAGTAGTAGATAGAGCTAAGCTAGAAGTGAGATGAGCTAAGAGAGACTTTGAAGACATTACAGAAACATTAAGGATGACGCACAAAAAGCTTCTCATCTACGTAAAAAAGGTCTAAACCAAAAAGTCTCTAAAGACACAGTAGGCCTTGAAACCGACAGAGAAGACCAGGCAGTGTAATACACGTCTACGACACGCTACTCAGAGCTACTAACGACTTCTTCCCTTCGTCTGTGTGCAGCAGAATAGAAGTCTAATGTTTTCCAGTTCCTGATATTACATTATCATGACGCGGATGAGGGAGACATACAGGATATGCGAAAATCCTGGCAAATGGCTGTCAAAGTAAATTAAAAAACTGGATCCTAAAACTAACAGGACCAGAGCTGTAAATCCCCACTCGCATCTATCCAGTCAAACATTTGCTAGATGAACTGTGCATGCTCTCTCGCCTTTATCTTACAATAAGTGAGAATGATCTGTTTCCCACCGAGGAGATCTGCCCACATCATACCGATCCACAAAAAAGGTTGCACGGATCCAAATTATCCAACTATCGCCCAATAATCTCTGACGTCAGTCGCAGGGAAGTATTAGAAACATTTTGAGATACAATTACAGAGCCACCTTGACAATTTATCTACATACGCGAGTCACACATTGTTTTAGAAAGGAAATCGTGTCACTACAATCTCTAAGAATCCTGGAAGTGATCACAGCTCATAATAGTGGAACACCACGTTTGATGTCTATTCTTAACACCTGGCAAATGCCGTCGCTCACGTACCACACAAAGACTGATAGTCAAACATCATCTTTGGTACTTGGTACTTGGTATGATGATCCTTATTGCAGGCTCGTTGAGCTAATAGATGAAGTGCGAAAAATGGCGTCTCGCAGCCACAGTGCAAGTACAAAAGTAGATGAGATGAAAACTGGAAGGCAATCACACAAAACAGTCAAAACAGAAAACAAAATGTCACTATTCTCCATGAGGCTGGAGATGGTTTACATCAGCATTTGCTGCTCAGGCGGAAAGGAAAAAATCATAGTTCTGATGGCTGGTATGGCTGCTTCTCTAAAGGCCGAGGCCAGTAAAATGGTGACGCACTTGAGGCTGGAAGTTATTCCAACACGTATGGACACTTGTAGTAGGCAACTTATAGAGATCTGAGTTGTAGTTCGGATCTGGATACTTAAGTGATGATGCATTTCTTGAAATGTATTAGCTGGAACCACCATTATTGGGAACTGGGTATTGACAAGTTGGTGGTGAATTATGACTGAATACATTATTGTCTGTGCCAGAAGACTTGACATGAAGAACGCCGCTCGCAAGTTGTTGAATGATGTAACCATTGGTCGTCCTGTGATAATCAGTGCAAACACACATCGTGCTCTTCTAGCTCCTCTTGAACTTTCTCGAGCTGTCCGCAGCTAAAGTTGTTGGTGTGGTTCCTAAGTTCTCTGATGCATATTCGAGGCGCGGACGAACGAGGGACTCATAGGCCTGCATTCTTGACATCTTTTGAGCAAGTAGTTAATGTTCTGCGTAGCGAGGCCTCAAAGTGTTTAGATTTTTGATGATGTGTTGACAATGAGTATTCCAGCGGAGATCATTTTGGCAATGGATATTCAATATAATCGTGGCTGCATCACAATAGTCATAGCTGCTGCGCAGGAGGTGTATTGGAAGGACTCGGCGACCTTTTGCTGTATTGAGGACGCACATTTTTTGAATGTTTAATTCCACAGCCGACGTCGGCCCATTTAGCCAGGGTCTGCAGGTCTTTTTTGCAGATTGGGTGATCTCTTGGTTTTTTACTTTCTCTAGATATGACGCTTCGTCAGTAATAAGCGGATTTGATAGTGGATTGTGTCTTGTATCATCACATGGCAATCGAAGGTAAAATTCTAACTTCGATCGAATCATGGCTTTGTCTGGCCGCAAACAGAAGGTAGTCACTCAAGGAGGCCGAGTCCGGGTGGAAGGAAAGTCTACGTTCAGTCGGTGCAGTGATCAGTGTTGGACCACTCTGTTTCCTTATACTATTGACGATAATGGAGACTGATATTACGCAAAAAGACACGCAGTGGCAACAAATGAAGACATCAGATGCATGCAAGATGATATAGACTGACGTAGCATGATGGGCATTAACGGCTGCAAATTGAAGTACATGCGATAATGGGAGTCTGGTGCAGCTTTGGATTCAACAATCGTCATAATTCTATCAAATGGGCAACACAACTTAACAGTAATCGTTCGACGGAGAACTGGACATCAAATCAAAATCATTTTAGTGCTTCAACCCATGTGCAGGCTGCCGCCAAGAAGGAATAGGATCTTGGGGGAGATCAAAAGTAAGTTGCCTTCAGAGTAAAGAATCATCCTGAAATTAATACACATCACTGGTTCGTCCCCCTCTCTCTGATTATGCCTAAGTCAGCATGGAGTCCTATCTGTAAAAGACAGTAAATCGCTTGAGAAGGTCAGAGCTATAGGCGAGACAAATTCAATACCAAGTCTTCACTTTATCTACGAGCAGCGATTACACAGAATTCATCTAACAACACTGGAAAGAGACATGAAAGAGCAGATATCATCCAATCCTACAGGATTATAAACCAATTTGATAACATAATGCCAGATACTCTCTTCAAGTAGGCAAGTTTATCATGGCACACGCGGAAATTCACAAAAAGTTGGCCAAATCCAAACTACGCAGAAAGTGCTGTGCACGCCCACATCCTCTGCTTAAGGCAGAATTAGTAACTTGGTTTTAAATGGCAAATGCCCCCCCCCAACACTGCGCATATTATTAGTCATACTGAAGACATGGTGAGGTAGTTGCATCTACAGGTTCTTCATACTACACTGCAACCGTGCGTTGCGGTAGTTGCAGTGCTCGAATAGCGTCTCTGTTCAGTATACTGATTGCTGTACTGCAAACGAGTTAATTCTTTAACTACGGCTGCAGTCAGTTATCGTTGAGTTGCTTGCAGCAATTGGATATGCGCCACTGCAACTGCTACAGTGTCGCGAGGTATGACGAACCTTAAGGATGTCTACGGTAAGGTTATGTCTATATACACTGTCATTAAGCATTGAAAATGTCCTAAATCATCCCCAGACGAGTCGCGGTTATACTAATTGTCATAATTGTTAGACTATATAGTACTGCTCTTCCATTGAAAAATAGCCATTTTTTGGCATAAACCTGCCATAAAAATTAATATCTGATGGGCAAATTAGGACTCCCTTAGCAGAAAGTATTTCAAGGGATCCCTTTCTCTAACATTGAAATGTCTAAAATTAAGTCCCAGAGAGACGTGGTTATATAATCTTTAAGAATTATCGTTTTTTTCTACAATACTGAAATCCAACTAAATGTCAAACAAGCATTTACCTCAGAAAAAGAAAACAAATTAGACCCTTTTTCCCTCTATATAGAACCCCCCCCCCAAAGAATGCAACTAGAATGGTTTTAAATCTGAGAAGCAAAAAATTCCTACACACCCATAATGTGCTATACCCGAGTTAAGACTCGTTTAGTTCGTTGTAGAACCCTACGAGGTTTCATAACCGAGTCAAGTTTAGAACCTCTTGTCGCACATTTTCCGCAAGTGTGCACGTCAGTGTCAAATTCTTATGAAAAGGTTTGTTTTTTTTTTTTTTTTAACCGATATTTAAAAAAATCAACATAATGTTGACAAGATTGGGTGCTGTCGCATTTCGTAATAGGCCTAAGATCAAAAACCTTTGTCGGGCAGTTTTCTTGAAAAGCGTAGAGGATTACATTTCAAGTTAGTTATTATCAGTCTTCATTGTCACTTGTGTTTTGCTCTTTCTATTTTCTGGTCAGAATTACTAGGATTTGAGCGCACTTCTACAGAATCTAGGAGATCAGTGGTGTTAGAAAACGGCAATTCCGCATTTCCCGCGCACGATAAATTGCTATTTTCTCCACAAATATGCGGCTGAAAGTTGCCGAATTAGGATAATTGACGTACCCCAATGTCGCCTAACCTTTACTTCCCTACCCGGCCCTCTTTAATTTTCACAATCAACGCTAAATAGGGCTCAAAAAGTAAAGATACCGCAGCTTTTGGCAATCAAATCAATGCTAATCACACAACCTGAAAGTTGTGAATAAAGAAGAACAACGGCGAAAAAAACAGCGCGGGAATCTGAATTTTGTGGTCTATCACGATTTTCAACACATAATTCGTACTGTTTAAGTAAATATGGGCATTTAGTCAAGCTTCGTTACCTGATTGAGTATTTATACATTTACGCGCACCTACTCCACTCCTCATGGACCATTCCAAGCATCCCTATGTTTAAGGTACAAACAAAAAACAAGCATGGTAAATAGCTCCCCAGTGTTTTAACAATTATTTCAAGAAATTACACTTTGATTTCTAAAAAAACGAGATGTGTTGATTGTCTCAACTTGTCGATTTGCATATAACATGTATTAATATTTGTGGGCATGATAGTAAAGGAAAACATGGTTATTCGCCAGACGCGAAGCGGTCGCCGGCGTTTGTTTTGAATCATAAATTCTTCGAGAAAAAGACCATAACGGGAAATGGCGTAGCCTATTATTGTGTTTATGGGACGTATAATTTCCCACTAATTCAATGGCGTTGTGATCGAGTCTTGGTGGCAAGTGCAGCAGATTGCAAGTATGTGAACAGAATTTGTCGGACGCTCATTCATTTCTCAAAGCAGTGTCATTCTTCTCTTTCTTTCTTCTAGTAATGAATGTATCCTTCCAAAAAAATCCTCGCGTTGGGGGTGCCAATGCCCCCCGGAAAGCCCGTCCCCCCCCATCCCCCACCCCAGCCCCCCTGGATCCGCGCCTACTGGGTGGCCAGACAGAACCTTGTGGTGTCTCCATTCCGAAGTTTGCGCTTTCTTCAGCGCGTGCTCCGTGTTGACATGTCTCCCAGGTGCGAAGATGCTGATCTTGATGAGCAGCATAAGAACTTGACAGCGTGACTTAGGAAGTAGTTTGAGTAGCTTGAGGTCGAGACCTCGATTCCATACTGTATGTCGTATGCAGTCGCGGCAGTTAGGTCTATTGAAGACTGCTCCAACTGCTGGCGTCTTCTGGAATGCTGTCTCGATGTCATTAATGTCTGGCGATCTGATCCAGTGTTGATTTACCTCTTCGAATCCAGCTTGGGTGCGGGGCTAAAAATTATTTGCCTCAACGGTATCATTGATCCTGCCGAAGTTCAGTCGCTCAGCAGCTTATAGATGTGAGATAGTAGCGAGAGGGGTCTGTAACTCTGGCTCATTTGTGGTTTTTGGGCTTCAGGATTTGCAAGACCTTTGAAGTCTTAAATCTGGAGGGAATAGTTGGTGTTCCCATACAAGTAGAAAGGAAGGGTTGGAGCCATCGCACAGCCTCGGGCGCCATCTCTTCAAAATTTCTGTAGATTTGTCATTGCAGGAGCTTTCCCATTCTTTAGAGCTTTAATTGCTTCGGTGTGATCTCAGCGTAGGTGAATGGTTGGGACATGGGGCTTGGACGGTGGAAGAGGTTTGTAGAAGTGTTTATCTTGCATTAAACAGCACGAGAGTGGGCTTTCGGCCTGTGGAGTGGGGTCTTGCCCACTTTCCATTGTTGACAAAGTACTGAAGCATGGATTTGCAGAGACGAACACTGCTTAGCGGGACAGCTACGCCCGGTGAGCTTGTGGATGGAGTCCAGGCCTTGCGGCTTGAGTGGGTTAAAGGGATATGGATATCTCCTCCTCCCAAAGCTGGTAGTTTCTTTTGGTTATGGTTGCCCGTTGCTATTCTCTCAGTATCGCAGGTGGTATTACAATACACTTTGTATAACTCGTCGCATGCCATGTC
Source organism: Ophioderma brevispina (assembly GCA_023653785.1). Classification (NCBI taxonomy): domain Eukaryota; kingdom Metazoa; phylum Echinodermata; class Ophiuroidea; order Amphilepidida; family Ophiodermatidae; genus Ophioderma; species Ophioderma brevispina. The sequence goes on from JAMKCH010001975.1 coordinate 42,217, forward strand.
CAAAAGGGGGTGTAGGGATTCCCTTCTGCCTCTTGGAATGGAATGTTTAGCTGCTGGTGGAGCATGGCGCAGAGGTCAGACATATGAATCATGTGATGGTGCATGAAGCCGGGTTCTAGAGGCGTGGATGACAGATCGCTGGTGAGTTGTTTGAACTTGGACCAGGTGGCTTTCCTGAAATTCCAGCTCTTATGTCGAGTATGTTATAGAGGTTGGAGATAGTGACCTTGATGCATGGTGACCAGGATAGGGCAATGACCTGATCTAGGGATTCTAAGGAGGACCATTCTAGAGCAGCGGGATAGGATTGTCGCTGGGACTGTTGACAGGGTCGAGACAGGTCCATGTCCCATGACTGCTTGAATAAGACGGTGGTGGATCCTCACTATAACAGCAGTTTGAGGTCTTGGGCTTCAATCCATTCAAGAGCCGCTTTGCCATTTTGTCAATGTTGGAGTATCCCCATGCTGTATTTCTAAGTTGACCGAAGGAGCTCGCCCATCAGACCCGCAAGTAAGTTCACTTCCGGGTCTGGGCCGTTGTTTCGAGGTCCGGTGGTTTTGAGACACCCCCGGGTGTTTCAGACCCAAACAGACCCAGAAGTGAATTGACTTCCGGTGATGTTTCGAGGTCTGAGGTATGTGTTTCGAAGTCTGGTTTCGAACACACCCATTCACAGGTACTACCACGGACTCCCCTAAACTGATTTACTTGTTGAACTTTTGCCATCTTATGTTTTGATGCAGCGAAGTTCAAAATACGATCATTTCTTACATGATAGCTTTGATTATAGAGGCGGCAGTTGTGACTATTATCAAACAACAAGAGAGTGAACTAAAATCTATCATTATAATAAATCAGTTATTTCGGCGCGCCAATTAGTAAGTTTAGGAACGATCAGGAAATAGGCTAAGGTGTTTACAGAAACGTTATATCAAATATATCTCAACGACGACAGAGAAACGAAAAAAATAAGACTAAAAAACAAGCTAAAAATCAGTAACAAGAGCAAATGTGCCGTTCACGAGAAGAGACAACAGCGTGTAATCGAGCCGACTAATGTCGTTTACAAAAAATTTTGCAGGGACCGAGATCAATATTTTCATGTTTCCAAAGAAGATACAACGTCTTTAATTTGCAGACTGTATTTTAAAGAATGTATATTGAACACAGCTAGATTGGAGACAAATGCTATATTTATATCGATTGGTTGAATGATTGGTCGATCGAACTGTTGATTAAAGGCAAAATATTTCTCATATTTGTCCTACATCCCCCCCCCCAAAAATGCCAAAAGGTCTGTGTATATATCATTCGCAATTTCAGAGTAGAAGTAAACTATATAGCGCCATACGTTCAGCAGAAATAAATCCTGTACCTTTGAAAGAGTCCCCATTTAATTTGTCAAGTCGAATTTACCAAACACAGAAAAACACATTATTTTTTAACCCTAAGATTATCTACGGCAATTGAGTTTTACCAGAATTTTGTGTTTCGAACTCCTGTAATGCATGTAAACTGACAATATTCCATGTTATGAATAAATTCAGAAAAAAAAATAGAAGTGCAATTTGTTAGATAAACAAGTTTTACATATTCGAAACAAAACAAAAATTCAAACACATTCATATAATATATGGGGATGGTATTGTTTATGACTTATAAACTGCAGTTCGCACGTTATATACACCACTCAGAATCATAAAAATCGTGTTTTAATGTGCTAAAAAACACTATGATCAAAAGTGCAGCGCCTGGTTGTACATATAGACTAGGTAGCATCATGGGTACAATCACATTCTACATGTTATTACTCAAAAGCTCATTCGATGTCCTTTGTGGGATCTAGCACTTTGTCCATTGTCAATGCTGTTTTTATCTCGTATTTGTTATTTGTTTGTGTATGCTTTTTATTTCTTTTAAGTCCAAACCTAGTTTTCTGTTATGTGGCTACTTCATACTCCCTTGGTACATTGAAAAATGAGTAAAGCTATTTAAACCTTCGAAAAATAAACTTTATGATAAAAAATCAACCAGTTTAGGTCTATTATTACGGCACATGTATTCCTTACGCGTTCGGGTAGGGAGCGGTAGAGTTTAGCCTTAGTCTTTAAGTTTTGCAACACAAATATTTTATTATATATATATATATTATATATATACATATAATATATATATATATTATATATATATCATATATATAAATTATTAATTATTCTGTCCCTTTTGATTCATGATCGAAACAACTACAAATTTGTTTCGTGTGCTTACGCCACACTCATGAGGGGTTATGAACTGAAACATTCTACACCAGGCTAGGAGTTGACATAACGCGCGATGCGGAGATTGTGCGGCGGCGTGAAGAGGGGAAGCTTAAGAGGTGCGGATGTGCGCAGCGGCACACTTTGATGTACGCGTCTGTGCCTGGGTGGAAATGTTTAAGGATAGCGCATACAGATTGTATAAAAAACCAAAAGGCCTACTGGCCTAAAAACTATATTGTGAGGAGAAACGTTCTCTGTGTCTACATTTGCTCACAAGTTCACAATCTCCGCATCGCGAGTTTTGTCAACTCATAGCCTGGTGGAGAATGTTTCAGTTAATACCCGATGAGTGTGGCGTAAGCCACACGAAACAAATTTGTTAGTTGTTCGATCATGGAATAAAAAGGGACAGACTAATTATAATTTATTAGGCTCTACTACATTAGTATCGAGCACTCTGTAATATGCGCTATGTCTATTGCCGGTAATGGTATATAAATATATATATATATATATATATATATATATATTATATAGATTATATATAATATTAATATATATATATATATATATTAGTATGATAAATATTCGTCATACCTATACCTTTTGTGTTGCATCCTATATGATTTCCATATTCGGTCATCACTGCCTACATGACATGTTCTCGGAACAGTTAACGGTTTGCTGTTCTGATTGGTTTTGTGGTCTATACTTATATGAAAGCCTTGGACACTTGGCAAATAAGCCCCACAAGTCCTTGGAAACAAAATTGCGGTTTTGATGGTAGGAAGAAGGAAAGAAATAGAAATTACTATATATTCAACAGACACATTATCAATACTCTGCTACTATTGATGATTAACCATTAATACGGCGGGTTTTTTTTTAAGATTTGGGAATGAAATGCATTTGTGGGCTCAAATTCAGGACGACCAAAGAGAAAAAAAAACGGGTCTTTTACTGATATCAAAAGCGATACGACTTCCGGGTTACCAATCTTGGGGGGTCCCAAAGACGATCGGAACACGCACCTTTGAGGGGTAAATTACAATTCTCAAAATCTCTGGAGTGGACTTGGGGTTGAAATTGAAATATAGTGCATTCACAATAGCACGTCCTCAACAAACCCAAAACAGAAACGGAAGTGCTTCAATGCTGGATACGAACTTTGACGGAAATAGTCTCTTTCCCACCGCTATAATTTTTTTAAATAACTAGACAAAGGGTTATTTGGCCAGACTTGTCCTTCAGAACAATTTCAAGCAGGCAGAGAATTCACAGGAATCACATGCAGAAATAACTGAAAGTTCAGTTGAACCAGGTGCATGTATTGGAGTGTTTGCATGCTTGGGATTATATGGAGGGAAACAAGAGTGCAGTAAACATTAAGTTATCTTCCGTTGAAATGAAAGGGCCCTATATTCCTGTTCAGCATGTCAATACTTATTATCATTTTTTTTGTAAATTAAAATATCTTCCAGGAACATCACTGATATTCCATTTTCTATTGTAAGGTTTATGTATGATACATTTATTGATTCTTCAAAAAATAGAAAGTATCAACTTTGTCGTTCCATTACCACTTTTACAAGACGGACAAATAATGTGAGAGACGTACAAGGAAAAAATCATGGAGACAACATATGATGTTAAAAAGGTTTAAAGAGAATAAGATCCTAAGCTCCACTTCCACGGCTTTTTGAATATTATTTTTATCACGTATAGACTTGACTTTAGGGTAATGTTTTAACCCGTGTCCGTACAGCATGGCATGACAGGGCAGTGCCTCGTAGGATAATGACCACAATTCTGCTTTGGTCTGCTTTCCATCATTCATGCCATCATGGGCAAGTATAGTATGAACAGATTATCGTTATATTTCCACATCGATAACAACACACAGGCAGAACAACAGTTTGTGCAAAGGGTGTCATCTTTACCCATGGAATAGTAGAATCGCTGCCAATTTATTCACTGCGGAATACAGCCAAGTCTCGTAGTGATGTCGATTTGTCATGAATTTATTACGTCCCACATACACGTCTCTTAAGGTGGAATACCCCTTCAGAGGGCTACAATAAACTACATATTGAACTGAGGAAGAAATACCTTATATTGCTTTGTGTTTGACGACAATCGGAGCTTCGTTCAAAAAGTTATGATCCGGAAAATGTAAATTCGCAAACAATGAAATCTCTATATATTTCTTATGTATTTTATGTTTTCTCAGCTGCCGATATTTATTTTTTTCCACTTAAAAAATCATATCTCAAAAAGTAATAAGCTTTTGATCTCTAGATTCCACAATTATTTGTGAAAATTGAAGCACTTATTTTCTAACCAATAAACAGATATTTAAAATAGCATTCTAAAATATACTAAAACTTGAACAACAGTGTTTAGACAAATTGCGTATCTTGAAAGGGACTTTAACGATATATCATCCTTGTAACAAGATTTCTCAAAAACGATTTATCTAAGAGATGGGTAAAGGTAATTAAAACTACTTATTGGACATACTGATTGAACTAGAATAATGCCAATTAGCCCTATGGGACTTGTGGTTTTAGGGGGGTCATTGGTCAAGAAAGGAAAAAAATAATTATTTTGCCAGTTGTGCACCAAAGATCCCCTTAAATCAGGTTCTCTTGGGTACGTGGCTTATTCGGTTCAATGCGTATTAGTCAATAAAGTATGTTTAATAGCTTTTATCCCATCTCTTTAAGATAAATCGTTTTGAGAAATCCTTGTTACAAGGATGACACTTGTCTTAAAATTCACTTTCAAGATACGGCAATTAGTCTAGCGAAACACGTTTTTAAGTTTTATCTATTCGAACAAAAAATGTTGGGGGCTATTTTACTTTTATTACAATTAGAAATGTGTTCAATTTTCACAAATCAGTTTTTGTGGAAAGCTAGAGATCAAAAGATTATTACTTTTTGAGATATGAATTTTTAAGTGGAAAAAAATTAAATATCGCAGCTGAGAAAACAATACAATAATATAAGAAAGATGATAAGTGCTTTCCATTGACAATAGTTACATTTTCGAGTTCCATAAACCTTTGAACCGGACGCTCCGATTGTCGTCAAACAAAAAGCAATTTAGAAAGGTAATTTTTCCTCAGTTCAATTTGCTAGATTTAGAGTTATTTTTCGCCCTCTGAAGGGGTAATTCCACCTTAAAGATTCGCTATCCAATGGGGAAATTTCCGAGTACGACAGAGCAGAGAGCTCATCTTTCCTCGTGTATACCTTTAAATACTTATAGGTCGGGTTAAAGAGAATCCCCATATACATTTGGGGAAGAAGGTTTGAAGTGTTTTTCTTAGTTTTAAGTTGCTGAATATAATTTTTGGGTCAACCTCTGGGAAATTGTGAGGAAACTTTGTAAAATAAGGGGGTAAAAAGTGCAGGGGTAAATTTGAAATCAAAGTCCAAATTGTTTAAATGTACACAATGCATTTGTCTCTATATAAGGATTAAAAAAAGTATAGTTGTATAGGTGAGACCTTTAGTACACGGCTACTTGCTCCTGACCTGATAAGTTCAAGGGGAATTTGAGCAAACAAAATCCAGTGTGACAACTGGTACAAGCCCTGGTACACCGTTTCAACCAAAAATCGGAGCATGGTAACGTTTACCCCTAGGGATGACATTGAAACGTAATTAGGGCTGTACTGTTAACTAATTGGTCACACCCCTAGAAACACTATACCTTTTTAATCATTATGATGAGACAAAATACAATGGTGTATATTTAAACACAATTTGACGTGATTTAAACATTACACTGTACATAATTTACCAACTATTTTACAGAGTTACCCACATTTTCCAGATGGTGGTGGACCACAATTCTGATTCACAACCCGTAACAACTATAGACAAAATCTTCAACCTTCTTCCCCAAACTCTAGAATGGGTTCTCGTTTATCCCTATATTAATAATCAACATGATTTATACAGCTCACCATTACGAGTTGTTTACGACCTTGCTAAAATATTAAAACGACTTTAAAACTGAAATGTATACCTTCTGATGCTCTCTGAGAAGTCAATGACATATCATAGCCGTCTTAATTTCATCTGGAAAACACACTGTGAACACACTCTTATGTTATGAAACAATGAGATAACGACGTTTTAAACTATCTGTTGGGTCCAATTGCTATCATGCACGATGGTGTCACAGCGTTCTACGAATTATTTTAGCTAGCATTAATAAGGCTTTAATTTCATTGTCATAACAATTGTGGTGGTGTTGGATTTTGAATTTGCTGCACTTGAAACCTTTCGTTTATACATAATTGATATACCTACACACATGGTTAGAAACTTTCGTTAAACTCAAAGGATTATTAAGACCTAAACTTCAACAATGTTGAAAATATTTTCTTTTGTTTGTTTGTTTTTTGCTTCTTTTTTAACTTAGTGCAATATTATACATTATCATGATATTGGCAAATTAGAATATTAGATTAGAAAAAAAAAAAAACATATATAGTTTGGCGCTAAATTGCAAAGGATTTATTATACGTCTGCATTACTGGGGCAATTGTTAGGTGGACATAGATATAAAGGAAGGGTTGCAGTTATAATGCTCTTATGGTCTTCTTTCGATTCTTAACACTTAAGTGTAATAAGGTCAGGGAATGAATGACCATTGTTTCAAAATGTCCAGAGTGCAATGGTTCAAGTATCCAAGAGGGATAAAGTGCGCCGATGTGTTGAAAGTGGTATGTTGAAGTGCTCTTGGCTTGTGATACGAATCAGAAAATGCCATTAACTATTGGGGGATATCACCAATGGAAGAATCAAGTGGAACGTCTTGGTGACCAATGATACGTTTTTGCTACGTAACTAGGGCACCAGATATCGCACACTGAACAAATTGTACATTTAGATCATATGAGGACAATTACGACAACGTGTCACCTCAAAAGACCGGGGGGGGAGCGAAAATGTTAGTGCACATTAAACACCAATTTCACTAGATTAAGGTCCATGGCCGATCGATAATGCCCGTCTCCAGAGCCCAGATTTTACCGGAAGTGGGTCAAACATTTTGGTATCAGAAGAAGCTACTGATTTTTCTCATTTACCCTGGAATCTTCGGGCCCAAGGACGTTTGGTTTGGAAGATAGCGTAATGGGCAAAAATGTACCCCCAATTTGGTTTTGGCGACCACTATAATTTTACACAGTACTATATGGGGCTTACGAAATCACGTTTTTGCTATCCATGGAAACGCATTGAAATACGGCGCGAAACTGTACAGGTGGGGTTTTTGGGTGAAGGCAATCTATCAAGATGAAAAATTCATTCCTTAATTCGGGCCATCCCCCTTTAAAAACGTTCACCCTATATTGACAACCCCCCTCCCCCGAAGAATGGGAAGCAGCTTACACATTTGAACCCCATCATTTTCTGAACAGTATGGTCCCTTTGATTTCAAAATAAAGAAATATTTTTAGCACAAAAATCCTACGGGGCCTACCCAACTATTGGGATTAAAGTGGATATAACGTTGAAGGTTGTGTTGTCACTTTCGTTACTGGTTTATGACTAAAGTTTAGGTCTTTATGCGTATATTTGAATATCAAACTTCAAGTAAGGGAAAGTCGGGTAATTTCCCTTTAAATGAATGCGTTTTCAGAAAAAAATGCAAAAGAGTTTAACAAATTTGTCCATCTTAAATGGTGGAAAAACGATTAAGCTTAAGTTAACAGATCTTGAGTAATGCAGAATTCTTGACATTAACTTATGATGCGTTAAATTAAGGTGGTTGGTTGAACATGAAATCTTTGAAATCGTTGTTCGTTTTAATTTTCAAGTTAAAAGAAACAAGACAAACCCTCATAATAATAGTTTTCCGTTTTTCTAAGGGGAGGCATTGACAACAATTCAAACAAACAAAAAGGGGTCCATGATTACATATTCGAAAAGAAAATAAATGCTCACAGTGGCCGAGGTATTTTTGTCTAATGCGAGTCTTAGGGATTATTTAGATGACATCCGAAAAAGGAAAATTAATTTAAACATTTGTTTCTTTTACAATTTATTAAAAAGGAAAAATGTCACAATAATCGATTTTTCGTGGTTCTTATTGTCTGTTTTAAAAGGTCATCAGAAGTTACGGAGGTTTATTACACTGAAACATCAACAATTGCCATGAGTTAGTGCATGCTTTATGTAGTCATGTTATTTTTTAATCATGGGCCCGATAACCCATTAAGTGCAAGAAACGTTCATTGATCAGGTGCAAAAACAATTTCCTCTCAGCTTGTGAGTCAGATCTCATCCATTATATTTCTTCGGGAATTATCAATACGATTAAGCTTGCGATGTTCATATAGAAGTAGATATGCATTTCATAGGGCTTAATAAATCTAGTTCCAACATATTGCATCTAGGTGCTATCACATTTGCAGAATCCAGTGAACGTCTTGGTGACCGCATGAACGTTTTGCCTACGTAACTCGGGCACCATCATATCGCACACTGTAAAATTGTACATGTTAATCATATGAGACACCTAACAACTTGTCCCATCAAAAGCATAGGGAGACAACATGTTAGTGCACATTAAAACACAATTTTACTAGATTTAAAAGGTCATGGCCATCGCTATAGCCTCGGTCCCCAAAATCGCCAATTTATCCGGAAGTGTCAAATTTTGGTATCAGAAGAAAGCTCCCAAAAACTATTTTTCTTTTCTCCTTTACACCTGTGAAATCTTAGGGCCAAAGGACGTTTGGTTTTGGAAGTAATTAGAGCTTAAAAAATGAGCCCCAATTTGGTCGACCAATAATTAATTTTACACAGTACTCTATGGGGCTTACGAACTCACGTTTTTAGCTCTCACATGAAACGCTTGCACATCGGCGCGAAAAACTTTACAGTGGGGTTTTGGGATGAAGGCGCAATCTCTCAAGATGAAAGTCATATCCTTACATCGGGGCCATCCCCCTTTAAAATGTTCACCCTATTATTGACAACCCCCCTCCCCCTCGCAAATGGGAAGCACTTAACACCTTTGAACCCCATCATTTTTGCTCCTGACAGTCTGGTCCCTTTTGAAATTTCAAAATAAGAAAATTCATTTTAGCACAAAATCCTACGGGGTCCTACCCCACTATATGGGATAAATTTTGTATAAAAGTTTGAAGGTGTGTTGTCAATTCGTTACCTGGTTTATGCCTACAGTTTTAGTCTTTATGCGTATACGGTTGAATATCAAACTCAAGTATAGGGAACGTCGATGTTAATTTCCCTTTAATAATGCGTTTCAGAAAAAAATTGCAAAGAGGTTAACAAATTTGTCACTCATTAAATTGGTGAAAAAAGATTCAGCTTAAGTTCACCGCACTCTTGATTAATGCGAATTTCTTGACATTAACTTTATGATCGTTAAATTAGGTGGGTTTAAATCTTTGAAATCGTTGTTCGTTTTAATTTTCAAGTTAGAACAATACAAACCCTCATAATAATAGTTTTTTTCCGTTTTTCTCTAAACGGGAGCATGAAAATCAAACAAACAAAAGGGTCCATGGATAAGTCTTCGAACAAAGAAAATAAATTCTCAACAGTGGATCGAGGTATTTTTTTTGTCTAATGCCCAGTATGGAAATGACAATCACGAAAAGGAAATTAATTTAAACATTTGTTTCTTTTACAATGTATTTAAAAGGAAAAATGCTCACAATAATCGATTTTCGTTGTTCTTATTCGTGTTTTCAAACAGTCTGCAGAATTTTACTGAGTTTTATTACACGAAACATCAACAATTGCTTGAGTGTTATGTGCAATTGCTTTTAGTAGTCATTGTATTATTTTTTTAATCATTGCCGATTAACCATTAATGCAAAACGTTCCAATTTGATTTGCAAAAAAGTTCCATCATCATGCTTGTGAAGTCAGACTCATCCATTATATGTCTTTCGGGCTATCAACTTAGATTAGCTCTGCGATGTTCAATATGAAGATAGATCTGCATTTCATAGGTATAATAAAGCTAGTTCCAACATATTGCATCTAGCGTGCTATCCCATTTGCAGTGGTAGATATGGATACCAGTCTGAATGGCTAATAAGGCATAGTTACAACATAGTTCTGAATTTATGGATTCAGAGCTAAAACTTGAAGCTACTGTGATGGTTACTCTTATAGGGGTCTATTTGTGGATTGCCCTTCCAAACGGCTTAAAGTCCTAGGAACATGGTTCATGAAAAAAATGATAGTGAGCCTTATTATTTTTTTTTTTCTATAGACATTTTTTGTACTCCGAACCGAGGGGTGCCAGACGAGACACTTTGCGCTTGTTATTCAAACACACCATTTTCACACCACACACACACACACACACCCACACGCTTACATCACATACCATATCAAGAGTTTTCTACTTTATATTGCAGTTTATTCCGTAAAATAAAAACTCTTTTTTATTTTACTGATCCAGAATCATTTGTATATACGGTACTCTATGGCACCGTTATACTGTGCATAAATGTTTAATACTGCATGAAAACGAAAAAGAAAAAAACAATTTGTCTGTAACTTGAATTAATCATTTTAGGCGTGACTCTCTTTAGTTCTAGATGATTTTCTTAATTATTACTACACAATATATTACGAAATCTCTTGTCAGCCTATAACAAATGAGGCTTTAGGCTTCTGCCTAGGCGTACAATAGGACAAGTCTAGACATAAAGACGTGTCTTAGACAATATCGTCATCCTCGTATTATGTTTATTATGTTTCTATTGCTGAAGATACATCTACATACAGTTACGACACGATTTTACAGGGTAAGGGTCCACTTCGGTGATTCATACGTGAACTGAGTAGCAGTTACCTGACAACAGGGTTACAGCGTTATATCAAGACATCTCTCGATACCCTTGCTCAACTCCCAAAAGTCTAAAGGTTTCGGTAGCTACTTGATGGAAAATTATTAATGGCACTATCATTGATTTATTAATTCCGAAAATCGAAAAAAAAATAATCAAAATCAGATGATTGGGAGGGCGAGTCGCTCACCGTTCACCAATGCGGCCCTGTTCAATTCCCGGTCGAGCCAGTGCCGTATGTGAATTTGGTTGCCGATCCATACTCGTCCTCGGCAGGTTTTCCATGAGAATTCCGTTTACGTACACTCCTGCATCTAAAATAGGATTAATCTTTCCCCGCTGTTCTGGAGGCATCGCTTGAATTTAATTGCACACTGCAATAATTGGGGTTCTGCCTAGCGAATGCCGAATGTTTATTATAAATAATAAATCAATAAATAAATAAACTAATAAATAAAAATAACGATTGCGTGTCAAGAATAGATATCTTAACATGACTGTAAGTATACAAAATAAGTCTATAGTCGATTCGCGTTGATATGTTCGTCCCCCTGGAGTTGTAGACCTATTCATTAAGTCGGAGAGGGAAAAATGAAAGAATTCAACTGCACTTGCCACCTGATTATCTTGGAGGGCACGCCTGTCATTACTCCACTCACCTGCCCCTAACTACGAATTCCATTCCTGTCTGGAACGCACAATAAGTGTAATTTCAGGCCTTAACATTCCTACAATAACCTATTAACAGAAGTTCCCTGGCGCCTCTCTTTGATTTTTTCACACTCCGCAAGATGGTACGTGGTCAACCTATCAGATGAATCGAGTATAAATAAGGATAATTGGATAATTCAGTCATTCCTGTCCGTACAGACACTTGCAATACGTAATTTAATGGAAATTAATATTTTGGAAAATAATTTTTTTTTTCATTTTAAAATACACACCTCTAAATTGTAAAAATTACCTCCACTTTTATGCTCTCCCTGCAAATGGCAACTATTTTGACTCTTTAGTGTGGAGCACTGCTAGGCCTTTAGTTCATGACAGCCTACTGTTTGGGAATTAATATTTATTTCGAAGACAAAAAAGTTCAATCACCAAGTAAAACTGATCATTGGTGTGTGATTCTTTTTAAGCACTTAATTGCACACTTTTTGAAGAGCGCTCCCTTTCAAAATTTGATATTTTGCAACAGCTATTTTGGTAATTTAATTTGAAACTCTTGGTACGCTAGGTTGGTAAACATAGTAGAAAAATGAATAATCTTTCCTAAGAGGCAACTCCAATTGGAAGCTGACTTTCGGCACCCTATCGAATGCCATCATCAGAAGCAACTAAAAAACAACATGAGGTTGCAAACCTTATAACAACCCCAGTGAACAAGGGGGAAGGAACAATTACAAACGATGATTAAAGGACCCCCAGTAATTAGTTTTCCGGTTCAGTATTCGGGGAGGCATCCTTTTGAGTAGTCTCCCATTCCGGAGGAATTTTTGCTTCTTTGTCCCTATTGAAGTGGTTAGGAATAGACTTGATGTACAAATCTTCCATGATTCCTTTCAGTCCAATTAGTGTTCCTGTCAGAATTGTAGCTTGTCCCAGTCAATGTTATGTTGGTCACTTCCACACATGTTCGTCGATAGCCGATTTTGTGTGTTTGCCCGTTTTGAGCCGCATTTTTCCTGGTGTTCGTCGGTTTTCTTTTTCAATGATCTGCCGGTTCCACCAATGTACACTTTGTCAAACATGACCACAGCAAATAGCATAGATACTCCAGGTGGGAGTCCTTGGGAACCAGGGTCTTAGGGTGCACTAGTTGTTGTCGTAGCGTGTTAGTAGTCTTAAAAATCCACCCGTAAGATCTTCTTCTGTAGACTTTGCGAATAGCCTCATAAGTACCCGATACGTAAGGTAAAATAACTGTAGCTTAAGGAGTACGATCTTGGTAGAGACAGTAATCGGCGCGTCGCGAAGTGGAAGTCATGTACAAACTTTGAAGGGTAAATTGTTCAACTTCAAGCTTGTTGGATTGTGATCCTTTTCCTTGTCCTTTTCATTAGTGTTCGACGGAACATTGTAAGCTTTTGAAACAGAGATTGAAGCACGCGCGGTTTGGCGACCTGGGATTGGTGAAGTAAATTAAAGTATTGGTCGTTGTGGGTCTTCTTGCGATATACAGTCGTGTCCCCAAGAGTACGGTCAAGGTTTCCTTCCTCTTAACCAAATCATCGAGGAATGCGATCTTTCCGTTGGTCTCCTCTTCATGAGTGCATTGATGACATCCTTGCTCAGACTGTTTAATGGTCAATAAAGACGTTGTGGTCTCGCTTCTAATAACACAGAAAGTGTCATCCACCTAACGTTTCCATATCCGCGGTGGATTAGGTGCAGCAAGAAGGGCTTCCTGCTCAAGGACTCCATAAACAGTTTAGCCACTGTGGTTGGGGAACGGGAGACCCCGTTAGCCCATCATTTTGGCAGTATAAGGTCACTTTCAACTACTCAAGATGCCTCCGACTAATGAACCGGAAACGTAATTACTGGGGTATCCTTTTGATCATCGTTTATTGTTCTCTTCCACCCCCTTTGTTCACTGGTGTATATAAGGTGGCAAACATCATGTCTGTTTATTTTGCTCTGATGATGGCAGTCGCTAGGGTGGCCGACATCTCAGCTCTTCCAATTTGGATGCCTCTATAGGGAAAGATTATTATTTCTACTATTATGTTGGTAGTGTCTAGAAAACTACACACCTTCGAATTTACATAAATTTTTTGTTTGTAATTAGAATTGGGATCCTAGATTGTTACTTAACGGCAGAGCTGGAGAATGTACTTTTATGTCCGTCCATTATGTAATAGTGCCACCTCATGAAAGTTACCTCTAACTTGACTTGGAAGTTGCCCGAACCAATAAACAACTAGTGGGATGACGCCGTAGATACGTACATGGAGCTATTTCCAGGCTATTTCGTATTGGAAGGTCGTTTCCAGCAGCCGTTGCATTAATTATCGGGATCCAGATATAATTATTCATATTTACACAATTCCTTTCGTTTGCGACAACTAACTTGTAGAGTTACCATTCACATGTATCGTGTTTACTAGCCATTTACCAATGCAAGCAACCGTGTAACAAATCCATAATTTTTTTTTTAAATTGGGGCGCTCTTAAAAATGTGCTAATATTTGCTTGGTAATTGAGTTTTGTTGAATGTTTTGCTAGCTGTGGTTGTGGTGTTCTTTTTGTTAATATTTTTCCCACAGTTTAAATGTTTATGTAGTTCGTATAGTATAATGGATTCTCATAACGACTAATCATGCCTTTGTTGTGACGCTCGTAGGCGTCAAAGTCAGAAAATCCTTTCATACATGATAACTTAGCCTTGTGCACAAGTGAACTAAATTTTATATAACAGATTTTGAATGATTTGGTCATTGTTCCAGATTGGTATGTCCAAACTTTACATAAATCAACATTAACACAATTCACCGAATTTAACACTTGATACCTAGGTTCCAAAAGCAGCGTGCACTTCAACAATGATTCCCACAGCGAAGACTCCACAATGACATATTCTAAAGTCACAGTTATAAATCCTCAGGTAATATCCATTGGAATCTTCTCAATCCTGACGATAACTTTCGTCCAGCCGTTTCAAACAAAGGTTAAAATAATCCCTCGACGATAGTAAACCACAGTAGAATACGTCCAGAGATTCACCACTATTTCTATCTGTCCACAATTTGGAATCTTAGTTTTGATTCCCGCACTTTCGGCTTCAAGACGACCGTAAGAATAATTAACAGCAACTCCTGCTCACAATGAATTAATCCGGCCTTGGGTGGACATATACAACCATTATTGATATAAAAACTAGCTATTTATACGCATAGCGGATGCAACTGCTGACGGCGAGACTTAGCTCAATCTCCTATATATACTGACTTCACAAAGATCCCAAGATCCTAAAAAGTAGATATTACCTACAGAATCATGCATACACATAACCCGGCACTCTCTGACTCAATTGACAATCCACTAAATTACTCCTCTGAATCACATCACGTTTCCATATTACTTTGTTGGGATTCCCTGATCATACAAGGTTTTGATTCCCCCCTCAAAGCATAAACAAGTTTTCTAAGTTTAGCATCCTTGGGAATCCCCACGTCCCCTATTGGTGAATCTAACAGGTGCACTCTGCATAAACAACTCTAGGGAACCTTTTCTCTTTTAAGTAAACAAAATACTTTTCCCCGTGAGAAATCTTTCTCAATAAACTTTGAGTACAATAAATTTTTAAAAGTTTAATCAGAAAGACTTGAGGCCATATAACACCTTCAGAACACAACAACGACGACATTGCGTATTTCTGATAAGAGGTGGCCCTTGGAACTAACATTGTAATATACCTGCAATTACCGTGCCGTATCGGTCAGGAGAAATTCATTTTAAAGCTATTAATTTTCATATAAATGAAGGAAGCTGTTACACACAGAACACAAACCAACAATAGGGTAACATTGATTGAAATTCTTAAGGTTCAATAAATTAATCCAACCAAAATCAAAATTCAAATTTAAAACGTGGAAATTTGGATTCGCGTACACCCCTGATATTTTCTGCTTGTGGCTTAAGCCCGTAATAACATTAATTGTTTTTCGTCGTACCGGTGTCACCATTTTAATAAGCATTGGTCTCAATAAAAAAATAAAATAGAAATTGTTTAATAATGGGGGACTCAGGAGTATCGTAGGATTTTTATTCCCTGTAGGTCATTAAAAAAAGTTTTTGGGACGTGTCGACGATTCCATTCGTTTCTGAGAGGTTGTATGCTTTCCCCAATCAATACCATAGAATCCGATGCGACGATAACCGGAACAGATTTAAAGGCCATGGTGTTAAATAAAAAATATTCAAGGTAAATGCCCCTTGAATAATTCCAACCGCGACACCACACTTGATATCAACTCTGAGCATTCAACATAAGAAAATGATACAAATCAGTAATTATTACTCACCAAAGTTCTTTTATGTCACTAAGGATCGTTGGAAAACCTAATACGTTTCATTTATTCCTCTTGCTCCAGAAAATATAAGCTCGGCCCCAATCATTTATTTAAGTACTTTGACGTTTCGGTCGCTCATAACAAACTACAATATTTACGTGGCCTAATCCTCCTATTCACCCAGCTTCGATGTTCATGACACTTTGTCCGATTCTTTGATTGACTCCAAACAAAAATATCGATAGCGTACGTGTCTCAGATTTTACAAAAATCTATTCAATTGAATCTAGTATGAAGCCTTTACATATTCGATACAAAATAGTTCATGTAAAATGGGTTAAAGCATCTTATTTTGTTGAACAAAGTTGAGCATTTCAGCTGTTAATAGGGCTTTTTATTTTTTGATCTCAACACATCCCACCAAATGAGTTCATACCATCGACAATATGTGTTTACTGACAGGAATAAAAAACCATACTATAATAAAAGACGACGACGATGTAATACTGGGTATTGAGAGTTGATGTTCGATCATGTATCCCTAATGTCCTATAGAGGAAAATATGACGATCGCTGCAAAAAAAGGAGGTAGCGTTATTTTTCTTGTTA
This sequence comes from Ophioderma brevispina, assembly GCA_023653785.1. Taxonomy (NCBI): domain Eukaryota; kingdom Metazoa; phylum Echinodermata; class Ophiuroidea; order Amphilepidida; family Ophiodermatidae; genus Ophioderma; species Ophioderma brevispina. The sequence continues at coordinate 58,959 of JAMKCH010001975.1, forward strand.
GATCTAGGGGCAATTTTCCCCCTAAAACAAGGCAGGGGTCGGTTCCGTGAATTTTCTCAATAGTGCATTCAAATGCGAGGATCGACGTTAGGGATATACAAAGTACATTAATATTAAGATTCGTTAATGAACTCGCTACTTTTCTATGTTCGAAAGGCGATATGCTCGAAAACATCTACGTGAGCTGATTCAAAATAAATTGTAAGTTATAGGATTGGGTGTTATAGGCACGGATCATACACGCATGAAACCCTATTCCCATTGCGCAATCAAGTTATCTAATAGGCTGTCTATTGAGCACACGTTTGCACTTGAAGATTATTGAAGAAATGCCAAGGTATCAAAGCTTGTAACGAAGCTCATATAAGGGACATGAAAAGGAGGTCGTCTTCCATTCTGACTTCTTTGTAATGGTTAGCTTCATCGCACAGATAGTATCGCATATCCTCTGGTGCTGATAATATGAAAAGGACACCAGCCGGTAAGGAATGAGAGGACGCCCCTCTATATTTTCATGAAGCAGATGAACTTGAAACGTTCCGGTACATTTTAAAGGGACATGTTCAAAGTTTAACTTTTTTCGCGGTTTTCAAAAAATCCCCCTACGAAATTTCCTAAAAGTTCCTTTATATTAAAATTAATAATACATGCTTCCGCGTAAAGGGGTACTTTGAACTTTAAGAGATCAAAATATGAACCCTTTCCAACGAATTTAACTTTTTCCGTTTTCAAAAAAAAATCCCACTATACAGAAATTTCCTAAAAGTCGGTTTTATGTAAAATTGTAATACAGGCTTCAATGGGTAATTGAAATTTCAAAATATGAACCCGTTCCCAAATTTAACTTTTTGTCCGCTTTTTCAAAACTCCCACTATAACAGAAATTTCCTAAAAGGTCGGTTTATGTAAATTATCATACATTCTTTAATGGGTAATTGAATTTTCAAATATCAAACCCCCGTTCCACCCCAGAACCACAATGCCGCTTGCAAGGATGTGGTGGGTTTATATGATTTAGCACATATATATGAGGGCCATTCGGTTCTTGGGGGGTAAAGACCTTATTTTTGCATTTTTGTTTTCTGGGGGGCCTGAACACTAATGGAATTGCCATAAACAACAACAACCTATTACATACATACCATACCACATCACTTTGTGGTAAGGCATGCTAATCTATCAAGGGCTCAGTTCAGTGGGCACATGTTAACAATAGCTGACGATGCATGTCCTGGGTATCATAAATCATACTAAAATACAAGGCGATGTATTTACTCAATACAATGGTGAAAGAAAGCTATTGAACTGTGCCATGGGAATTGTGATTTTATTAGGTCATAGTGCTGGCTAGCTTGCTCATGATATCAATAGCGCTGTCATGGGCCATGCTTTATGCGGGTCATTGTGTTGTATTCCAGAGTCTGCTTTGTGTGAAGACAGTTATATAATCCAAATCTCAGTAGCATAATCTAATGGTATTTGGGTATTGTTATTAAGGCTGCCTCGTGTAGCTTATGAGACAAATTTTTTTTTTTTTTTTTTTTGCTATGCAAAATCTTTCTGTTTCTTCATTTAAGTAATAAAATGATCATTGGAATGGAGGAATACTCTAAGCTTTGCTTTTTCAAGAGAGCATGCCCCTGAAGTTTCTCAGACTTTTCTCCATTTTTTTTCTGATACAAGTGTATTTTGGGAGAAAAAAACATGCGTACATGTTAAAGTGTTGTAAAAACCACTCAAAACTTGATGATGAAATATAACTATGATGATTATAGAGGGCCTCCTTATCTCCTTATCGCGAGTTCCTTGAGGTGATGGGTGGTAGGTGCAATCATCGAAGTGATGGGATTGGTTGACACTTGGAATAACATATGTTTGATCTTTAAGTATTCAGTATTCGGGTCATTATTAATCTTTCTAAAAATGCAAACAAATATACATCCATCAATCAACTGACAGGACTGTTACATGCACTAATGCATTTTCTTCTTAAGCATTGGCGGCGAATATAAAGTGGGTACAGAAGAGGAAAATACTAATAATTTACGTAACGAACTACTTTGATCTTGCAGAAAAATCAATGTACTCCGCTTGTGAACCAGAGGACGAAGATCCTAGAAAATGGCGAAGAGGAAGAGGGCACCTTGCTGCTATACACAAAGGCGATATCAACACCTTATGGATTGTACAACGGAAGAGAAATATGGTTGAATTGGAAGGCAGCGATGCGAATGGAAGTCTGACTATGCGACTACCATGCGGAAGGATACTTGGTAGTTTATTGATCTAAGCTGTTTTGTTACACAATGGGTCATTATACATGATAATATGTCCTTACCCTAACCGACTCTTAGGGTAGCCTAAAAATGAACAATATACCCCCTCCTAAATGAAGATTCCCGTTTTATGCACTCAATGTCATTTATTATAGAGTTCCTAAACCTAACCTAACCCTAGCTCGAATCTTCATATGGTACCTATGAGGTGAAATAATAACCCCCTAAAAAGAGGATGCTGTTTTAATACTCATAACATTTCTGCGACGTATTTTCGAGCTAGTAAAATTTAAAATTAAAAAAAAAAAAAAAAACTTTTTATACAAAAATTTGGGGAAATTTGATACCAATGAAAAGAAGAACTTCAAAAGGTATCCTGTTGTACCATTTTGTAGGAATTGGTGGTTTAGCTAACGCAAATCCATGGGGGTACTATTCACTCTCAAGTGTGTGGCTAAAAGGGCTCAGATAGACGAGGGATAGTAACAAAACTAATTCATATAAGCTCGTTCGTTCCTTCGTCGTTCGTGCGTGGTGTAAGTCATTGGTAATGGCTTCATTAGTTGAGCTGTTTCTGCAATTCTGTTTTTATTTGTTCAAGAACGGCCAAAAAACATATGCCACTAAGGGTTTCTCAAAAGAGTCTACTACTCTCTTAAACCCAAAGATTGAAAAAATCAACTACAAGATTGCGTGGCGGGGAAAATTTAAAATGTGATTGAAAATGCAAGGGGATTTGGTTTGAATTTTCGATCTTTAAGGGGGGGGGTATGGGGTCTGACTTTGCTAAAAAAATTGTTCCATACGAAAATGAGATGAAATGCAATGGCGTAATGGTGTAGATTGTAATCTACAAAATGCATTTTTAGTCGATCGCAATCGGACATTCGGTTCCCGAATTATGGCTGATCAAAGTGAAGCAGTGTACTCGAAATTTGCCCAAAACGATAGTCTCCTATACTTTATAATGTGAACAATTAAATAGCTTATTTTAAGATAGTTTAAAGATATTTTTATCGCCATTTAACGCATTTATTTTGGCTAAGTCGAAGTAAATATACTCATATTATTTTGTCCATCATTAAGTAATTAAATGTAGGGGTAAGTGATTTGTTTAGTATTTTATTGTTTTCTCACCTGGTATTTAAGAAATTATTTAAAAAGTAATTAAGGACACATGGATGCACGATTCGATAAGTCTTTTCATTATAATTATAAAATGAAATTTAAAAGAAAATTCATATTCACATCAAAAGCGCCCTCAATTTATAAGTTATAATTCGTCGCATAAACTACGCAAACAACTAAAACGAAAACGAATGTAACTAGAGAACGCTACATGCTATGCACATGCAATTTGGCACACATATTCAGCACATATCGGCCGAGTGCACCATGAAGCCAATTTTCAAAATTGTGTCCAAATTCAAATTACAAATGAAAATATTGTATTGGTCGATTGCCGGTTTGCCATGGCAACGGTATTAAAGATTCGGCTTCATGGTTCACTTCGTATTAACCCCTGCATGCCACCCAAGTTTTGTCCCAGTAGCTTGTTTAGGTATTAGTTACGTTTCGTTCTAGTGTTTAGACAAGCAGAGGCCTTACGTGGTTACCATGCAACCAGAGCACAAATTTACATGAAATTTTAAAACTGGTGACAAGGGCTACAACTATGATGTGGTAAATGTATACCACTAGTTAGGAAAATTAAGAAAATCACTTCAAAGTTCAATGCTTCAGAACCCATACACTCCCGTAAGTCTGATATCTCAATCTTAATTTGGACTGTTCCCAAACCAATGGAGGCTATTTGGTTCACGTATAATTGATTGGTGTAAATAAAAACTCATGCAAGTTACTCGATGTGTAGAGTCAGGAAAATGGGTGATTGTATTTAATTTGTATACCCGGGTTGGCTGACAATTCATTTTTGTTTTAAATTTGTATTCAAAAATGTTATTTCTAAGACATATTTGGTTACAAAGAATTCCTAGTACCTTATTTTTAATAAAATAAAACATAAGTTAGCTAAATTCTTTTTTTAATAAAGCCTGTTCTTTCACGCTTTTTTGACTTGGCGCAATGTGTGCCCTATCTGCATCACTTGTATATTAACACCTTGAAGTTAAGACAGACGGGGTATCTGAGATACATCCGTACTGAATATTTTTTATTAAAATTACCGTTGTACGAAGTAAAATATCGCTATGTGTACATTTCTACAAGAAGGATAACCTATAGAAAGCTCAACAGGTCCCATGGCAAGAGTGTCTTAGCAAGGAGGTGTTAAATAATAAGTATAAACCGTAGTTTTCAATTCAAGTCAAGTCCTCTTGGAACCACTTAAGAAATGTCGTCTTTGTACGCGTAAGTGCAATTCAAAGGCAAGACACTAAAAGGGGAAAACTCTCAAAGCATCCCTTCATGGACAGTGTGGTACAAGTCCATTCTTGATCGTTCGTAAAATGACCCGTATGACCTTAGGGCGGAAGACAAATATATTCCAGACTATTTTTTGTATTGGGCGAAGTAACAGGGTAAAGTGTAAACAACCAAAGCCATTCTGTTTCCATTCGAATTGAGTCCGAACAACGAAAACCTTAACCCTCGTCTTACCAAGGGGGGGGGGGGGGTGGTGGGTACCACCCCAACGAACTTTGATCCGGTGGCGCTAAAACGCAAAAAAAATCGTAAAAAGCTTCTAAGTAATCGTTCTCTCATCCGTTCCGCGTCTTTAGCGAAAAAAATGTGAAGGTAGCCCTTCACCGGGGTTAGGGGATGCCGTCAAAGTCGACGGGTAGGGGGGTGGTTGCCACCCAAGGATATTTTATGGTGGATTTTTGACAATATTATGCCACAGATGGTCTAAAACTCTTTGTTATGTAAATAGCCAATTGCCATCATTTCGAGCTGAAAAACCACATGAAAATTTCGAATATTCCTACGTTTTTTAACGACAAAATGGATTTCGCCTATTTCTATGAAAAATTCAATTTTGCGACTCGCGGACTGATGCCGGTAATTGTGACGCCATACTAGGTAGTGGTACCTCATTGGTATCAATGGAAAGAGGAGGACTACATCTATCACTGCGTATAGAAATCATAAGCATCGGGTGCTTTATAAAAAAAAAATTGAGGGGGTGGTAACCCCCCCCCCCCCTTGGTAAACGTGTTACAAAAAAAGGGTTGGTAAGACGAGGGTATAGAAATCAGTCGATATAGCCAAAGTAAACGGGGTTTTCACTGTTTTCCATCAAAGGTAAGACAAAAAACACTTGTATTGCGGATATGAGCGGTCAAACATGGAAAATAATTATTACCAAATAAAAGTTAGATTGTTTTCCGCATCGATACATGTAGTGGTTCATGGTCCAATTTGTCGAAATTGTATTAAAACAATATATTAACTGGTAAAAATTTCCCGGACGTACTTCTTTCTGTGTGTTTTGGAATCGATTCAATGCACTTGGCGAGTCTTCTACGAGCCTATTATCTTTTTTTTTCTTTTTTGTACAAGCAAACTCATAGTCATTGGCATGGAAATAGTGTAGAAATTTAACGTAAGATAAGGCTTGACCTCAAATATTGACCACAAACAGAAACAATCTGGTGTTGTTATACTTGATGAGAAGACGAGGAGAAAAGATATCAAAAGGACTAGAAGTCTAAGTATGGAGGAAACGTAGGATGTAATGTACTGAAATCTATACCAACATTTGACATATCCTGGGTTTCCCATATTGTGGGTATGTTTAATAGTCAAGGTTCTCCTAGGGTAAACATTTTCAGAATTTTCAAAAATGTAAAAAATCCCAAAAAGTAAAAAAAAAAAAAAAAAAAAAACAAAAAAAAAAACAAAAAAAAAAAAAAAAACAAAAAAAAAAAAAAAAAAACCCACCCCCCCCAAAAAAAAAAAAAAAAAAAAAAAAAAAAGGACCAGACAAATATAAATCTTACAAATGTCACCATTTGAGTCAGTAACTTTACATACATAATTTTCAAATACATAGAAAATGCGTTTCTGTTTTAGTCCAGGACAGACTAGAACCCC